>JAHWFP010035650.1:1002-17105 GCA_023313725.1 Lithobius niger
TAGCCATTACACTCAGTTTCATCTGTAGCGTAACGGCTTAGGCAACATCTTTTTAGATTTTGTGGTGCATTTTTTTATTTATTTTTTTTTTTATATTTTTACTTTTTTGCACTTTATAGCTCTTCTAAAATCAAACTCGTTTTACGTACTTCTGGGTTGAATATTCCGGGCAAACAATAAACAACATAAATAAAAAAAAAAAATAGAAAACAGTAAGTCTGAATAGGGTAGTACAAACATCAGTTTTATACAGCGGGGTCAATTAGTTACAGCCAGTACATGTCACTAGTGAACGCAGGGGGGGGGGGGGGGGGAGGGGTATGGGGGACGAAGGACCCATTCGAAACAGAAATTAGTCATGCTGTAATGGCGACTTGTGAATGAATTCCTCGAGATTGTGTGAAAACAGTACACTCCAGAAGCCGGATGCAGCACGGATCTGCCGTAAAATGTTTTTATTCAACTGGTTTTATCCGGCTCCCTGCGAAAAAGTTTCTAGACTGCGCCACTGCACGTTGTTTATCTGTGTTAACATTCACAATGCGTAAGTTGCCTTTTCGACCGCCACTTCCAGATGTTGCCTTTAAGATCAGTAGTAGGCAGTTCTGGGCTTACGATCGGTAATTTCCCGTTTGAAACAAAAACAAAATAATGCCAGACAGCGACGACGAAAACCAATAGGAAAAGTAAAAAAATCTCAGTGGGAAAATGAAGGAAAAGCAATAGACAATTTTATCCTGAGGCTGTGAAGAGTTTTTTCACTCTGTTTTTTTTTTTATTACTTATTTATGTGTTTTTTATTTATGCGTTTCGCTTTTCAAATGAAGGAAGGAAGGAACTAAACGCGGAAATGCATTCCAATTGGAATGATCCATTAAACACAGACTTACTTAACCTTCGAATAATGTTAATTAAAAAAAAAAAAGGGGGCAAAAAGTTCCATGAGGGTTCGACCCATTTACTTTTTCTTACTGGGATTTATTTTCTATGTTTTATGTTGGTTTGTTGCTGTGTTGTATGTACGGGACTCCGGACGAGGAGAAATAATATAAGAGTAATTTTTAAGACGTTATTGTGACATTATTCGTTAGCTGCTGTAGTGAAATGTGCATAAAAATGGCGGCGGAATTTGATTTTTGGGCGCCATTTTTTTCATACCAAAGAACAAATAAATGTTTATTAAAATGGGTTCTAATTTCTAACGCAAATTAGTGAGTTACAGTCCTGACACAAAATGAAATAAGAATTTTCTTACATTGCTCAGTAAGTCAGTAAATTGTAACCGGCTGTTACATGAACAGGAAGATGCCACACGAAGCCAACATTTCGCGGTGCACCTTGTCGTTACATGGTCAGCAACGTGCCCGTCAATTGCCGCTTAACATGGGAGTTGACCAAGAGCCAGCAGCAAAGCAACGTGCGAGTCCACCTGTTCAACCAGTTGACTGCAGTCACGTGACGTAAAACCTTGGCGGGAATCCTCTGCTCCAGCGGGTATAAAAAAAACCCGGCTGGGACCAAGGGTTCCTTAGTTGGTGTTGGAGGGGCAACTCGAAAGGCTGAACTTCTGAATGCTCAGTATGGATGAAACAGGCTGCAAACCTGGTTCAGTGCCTAATATGTAATACTCTGTGCATAGTTCCCTAGCTTTGCAGTAAGCAGTGAATTGGAATTGAGTTTGATACTTGAAACTTCTCGTCCACTTCCAGAATAGTTAAAAATGACAAAAATAGCTTCTCGAGAAGATGCACCAGATTTTTTTTTTCAGGTAAAGGTGATAAAACTCAAGAACAAAGCTCTAGCCGCGCTAGTAGCTGTTCACCCTTTCTCAGTTACATTAAACTCTTTATTATGCGATTTTTTTTTTCCGATTGCGTTATTTCTAGTGTGGAGACCTAGAAGAAGTTGTTTCCATCCTTGTATACGTTCGTGGCCACGGAGAAAGTATGAACGGTTACTAAGCTTGGCTGGAGCCTGTAGCCAGAGTCTCCGCCCGGGTAGCACAGTGGCTGGAGTGTCCGGCCTAGTAAGCGGAAAGTTCTGGGTTCGAGTCCCAGCCGGAGCAGTCGTCTTTTCGTTCTTTCTCAGATTTGTGTATCTTGTATCCTCACAAGGCCCGTCTTTAATGCAGGCTGTTTGCGTTATTAACCTTTACCTTGCGATTTATTCTTTAATTCCTGGTGTAGCCCATCTACGGTGGTGTAGCCCATCTACCTTGATGTAGCCCATCTACCCTGGTGCAGCCTATCTACCTTGGTGTAGCCCATCTCCCCTGGTGTAGCCTATTGATCGTATTAGTAAATAAGTGGTATCAGGGGCGAATAAAGCGTATGGAAACAGAATACTCGTGGCTCATTCAGTAGACTCGGGCACTTGTCGCATCGGAAAAGGGTCTCGCAGCAACAGAAAAACTCCGGCTTAATCGAAAATACCTAATTTTCACGTCTGTTATGTAGATCACCTTGTTTATTTATTCATTTAATAAATCGGCATAATTATTAGAGTTTTGCGCAGGTTCTATTAACTTACGATCGGTTCGAAATGGACTGCATTGCTATACATTCGACTCATAGGTTGTGGCGAGATGCTGTTGTCGTACATTCGCGCTTCACACTGCTTTACTTCCGAGTCGAGAAAATCGCGTTCGACTTCTGAGGTACGATATTAGGGCGCGTTTACGCAACAAGTCATTCTCGCTCGCCGAATGCCATTTGCCAGTCAGCCGTTTTGTATTTATGATTAGTTTCGCGTTGTTACTAAATGAATACGGTAATACATAACAAATTGTATGTGTTATAAATAACAACACGGATAAAGAACAAAGTGCTACAGTAAGTTTAACATTGCTATAAGATTGTTGTCATTTCACGCTATTTCCAAAATTTGCTATTCTCCCTCAAAGTACAGCTTCTAGCAATGATCAAACGTCGGTAGAATAAATAGCTTCTCGCAGCGAAAATTCAAAATTCAACGTGGCGTCCATTTTGTGGCCATCGAATCGAAGACAACTCATCGAATGCCGGCATACAAAAAAAAAGTCCATCGTCTTGTACTGCAGTAAAAATTGTTTTCTTGTTATCATAAATCGACGATCAAATGTTGCAAGCATCGTACGCCGTGCCAGGAGGCACGAGGAGAAAATTTGCGTCTGCGTCGTCGCCATGGTTACTAATACGCATAGACAACTCGAAAGCCGCATACTCCGGTAAAGGCGAGAAGCAGCCCTATGATTTAGTATTGATCAAGTAAAAGCTAGTGAGCGAGAAAACTGTCGTTGCGTAAACGAGCCCTTACACAAGCGTTCGCAAATTTTGCTGTAGTAGATTCTTGAAACTGGTTGCATCACCATTGGCACCTGAAAAAACTTTTTCCGTAACTGTGATTACAAACGAGACCACACTCGAAAGGGCATTCCATCTTGGAACAAAAAACAAGACCTGGAATAAGAGTTGCAGTCATCTGCGTTATTAAAACCTTGAGCGTGCTTTGATTGGCTGGTGAGTTTCTACGTCAACTACGTCGGCCAATCAAAACGGACGATGCACGGGCGATCGGCTAATAGCTCGTGCCTGACAGAGGAACATGAGCGCCATCTCGTACCATAAGTGGAAACCACGAGGGAGAAGTGCCAGGCCGACTGAGATTGAATAGCTGCACTCCGCAGTGCAACGAGAAGAGAAAAACTAAGGGCGCATTTACGCAGCGACTCGCATTTGCATTCTCGCAGCTAGAAACTAATAATTATCTGAAATTCCAACATGGCGGCGGTTTTAGCTCTGCCGGCTCCCAACGAAACGAGTCAATAATTCAGTTGAGAATCGATTGGGTTCGTCAGGAGAAATTCTTTATCTGACTGTTACGAATTATAAAACTGCAAGCATTTACTCAAACGATGTCGGATTTAGCTAATCCAGGAAACGTTGTTACCATAGCAACGACACCTTTGCCGTCGCGATTAAATTTCAGCTGCGAGAATGCAAAAGGCAAATCGTTGCTAAACGCTCCCTAAGAGGAAGAAGTGGAAAAATGCTGACAGCAAGCATTCATCTATGACCCTTCCGTCATCCCACACGGAGTTATGGATGTTGCCCACCAAGAGGAGGTAGGGGAAAAGGAGGTACGGGGCGGGGAAACGAGGACTTGACATGCCATTTATCAGTCACTTGCCGTGGGTTACCAGCTAGTATTTCCAAATTTTCCCACAGGATGTCGCGACAAAGCGAACCCCAATAACTAAAATAATTACAACGGCGAACAGTATTCCGACTAAGGGAACCATGCTGCATTTTATAAACTCCTGGTGAATATCCAATCGTTAATTGACATACGTGGTGGGTCTGTTTTATAGTTGTTGTTTATGTATCAATTCTTTTTTACGTTGCCTTATTATTTTTTCTTCATTGTCCTGATTAATGCCTGATTGTGCTGTATGACTAATTTTGAATCTTTTGATATGGCAGCGTCATAATCCTCGAAATTCCTTGTCCCATTTTTTATTGCTTTACGGACTTATAGTAATAGGGCGTAGAAAGCATATGGTACATATCATTTAGACAGACAGAAGCTCCTTTCTTTTATTTCGCTCCACGCGTCACTTATGTACGTTCCCTGTTCAACACTAAAGTGTGCGCGGCCTATCTTGAGTTCGCTGCAGAACGAAGACAGATAATCGATTGTACGTATTTGGTAGCAGAGTACCTTGTTGATATCCAAAATGGTTACAAAAACAATGGCAGCCGTCGATTAAAGCCGCTCCCTCCAGGAAGACGTAGCCGCTCATAAAATACTTCCAGGACACAAGATACGCCGCGCCCACAATAACACTGTAAGGGTTCTCGCCAAGAATTTTTGCCGTTTGAAGTCTATTCAATACCCCATTTAATAATAAAAAAAAAACACGAAAATTGCTAACATGCAGAAGAAAAAATGGTTACAGTTTTTTTTTTCATATTAGCAATTTTACATACAGTACGTCAAAAACTATTGACGTTCGTTATGTACGCATTTTACATAATTTACTAGATTTATACTTTGACTTCATAGGGAGTACCACAGATCAACCTTAACAAATATAGTTACAGTTTTTTTTTTGTCATTTGTTAAGGTTGATTTGTGGCACTTCCTATGAATTCAAAGTATAAATCCAGTAAATTACGTAAGGAGCCGTACAAAAAGAACATGAATCGTTTTTTTTTAAAGATACGTACAGTGTCCGCGGCCTATCTTGAGTTCGCCGCGGAACGAACACAGATAATCGATTGTACGTTTTTGATAGCAGAGTGCCTTGTTGATATCCAAGATGGTTACAAAAACTATACAAAAACAATGGCGGCCCTCGACTAAAGTCACCCCCTCCAGGAAGGCGTAGCTGCTCATAAAATACTTGCAGGACTCAAGATACGCCGTGCATACAATAAACCACAAGGCGCCAACCTAGAGCTACACGAATTGCGTCTCTCATTTAATAATTTGAAGTGTTCCTACGGTGTCCATGAACCCTTCCTGTCCAATACACCTTAGTTTGGTTCACAATAAATAACCCTAAGGCTACGATCTCGCACCAAACCAACCGTTACCAGGTTAGTAATCTAGAACAATTAGCTAGCAAATTCCAGCAAACAAAAATGCAAAACAAAGAACAAATTTGCGTGCTAATAAAAAAAATTTGCGTGCATGTGTATAAAAGAAAAAAAAAAGAGAGGTGGGAAAAATCGGCGACAAAATTACAAAAAAATCGTGCATCGCTTTTGAGTTCCGTATATGAGTCGGTAATAATTCATTTGAAATTATCTTCTGTCCGCTTCGATAATAATTCACGCCGAAAAAATTAAAAACAAAAAACAAAAAATAATTCTTGTTCAGCACGCAACACAAATGTTGTTGACTCGTTTACGCCGGTACAAACTGCGCGAAATTACTGCTTTTTTTTTAAAATATAATTTTCTATTTCTTTTTGTTTTATTTTTTTAAATGCGATGCAGACTGATATGAATTTACCAGGTGAAATGTAACAAGTGCTGGAAATAAACGGATACCAACCAGGAGGCAACGAACCTCGCGTACTTTATGACGAAATTTAATTAATTATTTTTGTGCACGCTTATACGGTTGAATCTAGTTAGCTCCGTTTAAAATCAGACCCCCTTCCCAGTACGAATGTTTTTAATATTACTATTTATTTATTTAATTGTATCCCGAAGTCTCTAAGAGAAACTTGTATGGTAACGTGTATATAGTGACGTGCGTATCTAGACACACGCTAGTGCGTCGTCACAAATATAAACAACGTTGCCAAAGAAATTTGTTCTACGTCCTCCAATTCACGATAAACAAACAAAATATCGAAATAAAACCAAAAACTGGTAAAGAGGCCACCAAGTTGAGAATGGTTCGGCTTCACACAGGAGTGATATGAACTAAATTAAAAGGTAAATCAAAAAAATAAAAACAAAACCAAAAACTGATAGAGGCGACCAAATTGAGAATGGTTCGGCCTCTCAAAGGAGCGATATGGAATTAACATATTGCAAAATTGGCCATTCACGCTTATTGTTGACGTGGCACTTTGTGACAGATCTGCACGCTAGTTGAGTTGTGTCTAAAACACAATTAAAAAAAAAAAAGTGATATCATATAATAAACCAAAACTGGTAAAAGGGACCGCCAGGTTCCGAATGGTTCGGCCTTTCAAAAAAGTGATACCAGCACACCAAAACATTCGCCAAGTTAATCGCACCGAACAATACTTTAAGCATTAAACGAAAACTTGAATATTGCTACCGAAAGTAGCAATGTTCTAATTTTCATTTAACCCTCGAATTATTAGTCGGTGCGATTAACTTGGCGAATGTTTTGGTGTGTTGATATCATTCCTTTGAAGGGCCGAACCATTCGGAACTCGGCGGTCCCTTTAACCAGTTTTTTTTTTTTAGATGGTGGTTACATCTAAGAAGAAATGTATTACGATTAAATATTTTTTTTTTTTACAATTAGGAACAAATGAATTTATGAATAAAAATAAAAATGATATTTTAAAGCACAAGACGAGCTGAGACACATAAAGATAAATCCTTCTTGATCAAACGTATTATAAACAGTCCTAAGGCTTAACAAATGAAAATAAAGTACAAAGGTTTAAGCAAAATACATCAGCATCAAAAGCGTAAAACAATACTTATTGATTAATAAACATTTTTGAATTTTTTGCTTATTTGGCCAAAGCCAGTCCAAGCAGTAAGTTGGACTGGTAGCTTATTAAAAATTGTATATAAAAACTTTGACATTTCTTCTATAACTGTTTTTTTTTTTTAAGTAATTTCCTGTCTAATGTGCATGAAAGATAAATGTTGAACACGTATTGCATTGTTAACATGACAGGAGCAGTGGTGACATTACTCAAGTTGTACAACTCTTTCATTGTTGGACCATTGTTGCAGCAGTGGATTTATATCACGAAGACAGCTGCAACAATGAAATCGTTATCTTAACCACTAGGTTTCTTACTTAACGTAAGTAAGAAAACGAAGGCGTGGGTTTCTTACTTACGTAAGTAAGAAAACGAAGGTCTTTGGTTCATACTTTAGTAAATCTACAATCGCTGGCCATGTTTACGTATTCCAAATCGTTTCTGACGTATTATTAAACTGTTTCTCACACTAAATTTACAACCATTAATTTTTTAAATAAGAAAAACTAATTCTAGGCATAGAAAAAAAAAGTGTGGGGTTCTTACTTAGGTAAGTAAATGTACTACCACTATCAATGTTTACGTATCAATGTTTCCAAAATAATACGTGTATTGCAGCAGAAGAAAGACCCGAAGGGGGGGGGGGAGATGAGGCTTAATGGCGCGTCGACAGCTTGGTCATTAGCGCCAACCTCAGTCACAGTCACCCGAAGGAAAGAGCTAAAATTGATTAAAATAAACAAATCGGGCATTTATTGCAGATACTGAGTTTTAAAAACGGAATTTAAAGCAAAGAACATTCCCACCAACAATGGCTCGTTATACTATCACAACAATGGCTCGCTTACTATCAATGCAAATCATTGTTGTACAAATATGTTCGATGTTGTTTCGGCAACAATGCGCTAACATTGTTCCCCTTATTGCAACAATGGCTCGTTCACTAAAGATTCAAGTCATCGTTGTACGTACAAATATGTTAGACGATGGCGTTCGGCAAAAATGTGGTAAGACTTTCGCTTTATTGCCCTCGCCACCACAGTAAAGTTGCTATGAAATTCTAGAAATTTAGCGGCAATGATTCTGCCATGGCGCCATGGCTACGGCTGGGAGCGACTCAAAAAGCTAAGCAGTGATTCTGCCCATTCTTGGCAAATGCGAAACGAGAAAGGAGGTGAGAATTAAAACAGAATTATCCTTTTCGTAGGCATGTGTAAGGCTCACTAAATTGTAAACAAGTTTAAAAAAAAAATGCTGTTGATATTGATAAAAACACATGAAACACTATGGCCGCCCCCATGTGAAGATCTCTTGCAGTGTTGTGTTCGTCCGTTTTTATTTTGTTCTTCTTTGATAATGAAGACAATTTTATTTCTTCGAAATATTAGGTGCCTTGTTGTTCGTTCCATGCGTAGTGCTTCATGTATTTTTATCAACGTGTAAGGCTACAGAATGTATAATGCTTTCTGGAAAACGCCTTGCATGGGATTTTCATATTTTTTTTTCCCTTTTAAGGCTGTAGGGTTTTTAAGGGTCGTTTACACATGAGCTTCATGCTGCTAGGCGGCTTAAGGGTAGATTACACCAGGAGTTTATAAACGCCTGTCTTTAACACTCGCTTCATGTGCCACCGTTTGTACAAGGCCACCTGGTAAAAAAAAAGAAACTGCTGGTTTTGCTACCCGGCTCCAAGCCATTTGATTCGATATCACAAGCGTCTTGCTTTACCTAACCAACGTTAAGAGGAGGTTATTTTTCAGCAATTGCAAGTTTCATGGATCCGGGTGGCGAAACAAGCGCTATCTACCACAGTCGGCCTTGGCTTGAAGAATCCATCTCCTTCTGCACTTAAATGTCGTTTCAATGCTGTTGCTCGTGGAGTTGACGCTTGTCTGGACCAATCTTAGCCCGAGTGATTTTGTGTTTCACATCTACTTGTTAGGTTATTAACGGTTATTCCTGAAAATCGTTTAAAATGGAGCCACAACCAAGAACGAAAGAGCACGGAGGCCGACGGCTCAACAAGAGAAAAATAAATACGATATAAATTCAATGAGTCGACTCACGCTTGCAAACAAAATGATCCAATTTACTTCGTCTCCTTCAGCAAAATTTACAACAAGAATTATTTACAACGTGACATCGATCAACTTGAATTTGTCCTACAAAACGACAAAGAGCATCTCTGTCGCTTGTAGCTACCTTTTGCGAGTGTCTCTGGCGGTAAAACGTTCTTTTGATTTATAGCTTGCTTCCCACCAAAAACCAAGTTATAAAGTTGCAACGAATGGAACTTCAGTCTTCGTGGAAAGTTGTTGCTTTTGCAGTGTTCTAAGGTTGGCAATTGTATCACAATAGTCCCTTCTTGTCGAACGGGGTAATGACCCATAATTGCAATTACTTAATAACTGTCATTACGTGTTCGAATGGAACGATACGGCCAAACCTTACAACGAATACAAACCTACTTTCGTTACCTTATGGACTTATATGTCAGATTGCCTGAGCTGGGAATCGAACCCACGACCTTTGAAACCAAAGGCAGAGGTCCTATCGCTGAGCCATACTGACACGGCTAAAAAGAAAGGTTTATATGTATATACATACATACAAACTGGTGTTAAATGCTGCCTATGGACGTTTCCTTTTGGCCGTGTCAGTATGGCTCAGTACCTTTGCCTTTGGTTTCAGAGGTTTTGGGTTTGATTCCCCGCTCAGGTAGTCTGACATAAGTCCAAAAGGCCACGTAAATAGGTTTGCATCTGTATTTATTTAACCAAGAACGAGAGATGGAAGATACGGTGACACGCCTTAATTCGTCTGGGCCGACGAGTTCCCCTTTATACCACAGGTGATTGTACCCTTTTTTTAACTTCTTTACTCCGAGTGTGCTGGTAGATTGCACCAGAGATCATTACTTAGAGTAGTTGTGAATTCTAGAATAGATTGCTACGCGCATTTCGTTTTTAAGTGCGTTGTGCGCTCTTGGAACTCTTTTCCTGAGCATATTGTGAGTGTGAACACGTTAACATACGTAGGTATAATTTAAACAATTTTTTTATTGGTTTTAATTGTATTCTTTGTCTTATCTACAACCTCACTGTTAAAAAATTTCAGTAAAATTGCAGTACAAAGAACTGGTAATTTATTTCCTGCAATTATTTTCTGTTATCTTTTGATGCAGCCCAGTGATGAAATGTATGATCACTTGTTTCACATGCAATGACAGAGTTATAAGATCGTAGATCACAAAGACCGTAGATACTCCTCGTTCTGATCAAGTTTTCGACTTGGCCTCCACTTTTACGGATGAAAGACCTGGCAACAAATTACCAGGTCTTTGAGCCGTAATTTTACGAAAAATGTTGACAGTGACGTTTCTTTTTGTTGTTGCATACATATTGATTGTTTATTTTTCTACATTGTATTTATTTAATATTAATTATTAATTTTTGTTTTACTGTTACAGCGACCCAAGTTAATGGCAATCAATTTTTGCCCTTTTGGTTGCCATTAATAAAAAAATAAACATATCTTCCGTCTTCCTTAATGTTAAATAAAAACTTTGTTGTTAATTAACGTTTTATTTTATATTTTTTTTTTTTTGCAGTGACAGGATTCGAACGAAGCCAGAAGCTAAAATCACAAAAAAAACTGAAGGCGTGAATTGCATTGACAGTTGGGTATATGCCTAACGCATTCAACTATCTATAGTGTGCGCGGCCTATCTTAAGTTCGCCGCAGAACGAGCACAGATAATCGATTGTACGTTTTTGGCAGCAGAGTGCCTTGTTGATATCCAAAGTAGTTACAAAAACAATGGCGGCCGTCGATTAAAGCCGCCCCCTCCAGGAAGACGTAGTCGCTCGTAAAATACTTCCAGGACTCAAGATACGCCGCGCACACAATAACTCTGTCGCAAATGCAAGATTTAGGAAAGACCGTGTTTAATAAGTGTACGTTTTAAATAAAACACCCGTTATACGTTCTACTCAAGGTTAGGACTGCAGAGTAATTCGTGTTTTACGTTATCTTGGTTTTCGCCCCCTACTCAGCACTGTATATAAGGGATTTCTAGCTGCTTGGACGTTTAACTCACTCCCAGTAGCCATGGCACCTGAAATGGCGCGAGTGGAAAAATTTTGTTAGGCAAATCCAATGGGAAATTCGTAGGATTATTTTTTTTTTACATGCTGCAATCGGTATGAGCCGATGCATCACAGGGCCCTTCTCTTCCAGAAAATGCCAGGGGTGGCTGAGGTCAGGTTCGAATCTGGGACTCTGCCACGTGAGTTAACCGCAGTGACAGGGTCGGGAGTGAATTGTTGGGGGGGGGGGGTCCGACAAAGAGCACATCTGGAAACAGAGTGGGCCAAGAACTTTGTTTTCAAGGCAGCCACGTTAGACATTTTTATTCTGTTTAATTCAACCTGAGCTTAACGTAAGCTTCAATGCAGTCAATTTTCTTCTAAAATACGCCCCCCCCCCCCCGTAAATACACGAAATAAATTGTAAATTAGGCTACACATATATTGCAAAGTTACTACAAAAATAAATCCTTATAATAATGCTGGACCCGGCTGAGCACTTAAGAAAAAAAAAGCGGAACAATCACTTCCCCCTCCTCACGCCCGCATTGCAAGTGGACTCTTCTATTCTACCAGCATGGCAAGCGCAGCCGCGCAGCCGGGAGGTCGATCAACTCACAGACGGCTCACAATAAGATGTACGAGGTACGGACACGAAAAATGTCGGGAAAACTGTCGGGAAAAGTGTGTCTGTAAACTTAATTCATGACCAGCCCCGTGCATAGAATGGGCTTCGTCTAGTAAATAAATATAAAATTAACTAAAATAAAACCATAAATAAAAGCTTAGTTTATTCATTTGATTTCAAGTTGCGCTTGCAATGGTGGTGACCTGAGGGGTGGGGAGGGGGGGGGGAGAGAATCATGACCCATCCTGGTCCATCCCCAGCGTCGCCAATGGTTAACCGTGCTAACCATGAAGTTATTCTCTATCAATCACTGTATACCAGCTCAGCCTTCGTGCGAGTTGTAACAGTCCCAGTAAACTAATTATGCACTGGCAGTGCACATTCTGCACAAGTACACACACAGTACACAATTTTTCCTATCCATCCGAGCTACCTTGCTCCTGCGGTTTCTGGCTGCGAAAAGCGCTAAGCAGCGACTACCGTGTTGCACAACACAGAGTGCACCTGCGATGCGCCCATGAAATTAAGTAATGATTCTCCTTCCCCCCTACCCCTCGAAAAAAAAGTCATAAAGTCACTGCGCCCATGAGTATTATTACAATTCCGAAAACTTGTAGTTGGGTGTTAGTTCGCGGACTGATAATACATAAAATTGGAGTGAATGACCTAATAAAATTTACTTGGCTAAAAACATTTGAAATAATAAGTTCAAAACCGTCGCGTGCTTGTAATAGATAGAACGTTTACGCCAATAAGACAAAAAATAAGAAAACAAAATGGCATACCTCGTGTGCGGTAACCGGATTTAACGATCCTTCATTTTATATCCGAATTACTTTAACTAGAAGAAACTCACGGCCACGAAGAATCTGATGTAGAACTCCACCCTTTTCGTTTTGTTAATGGCTAATTATTTTAGCTAGTTAAAATTCGGCGTTAATTCCTTGCGACACGCGAACGGACACTATTCTACGTCGTTCCTGTCACTAAACCATAAACCTTAACCTTAGAACGCGGATGTGAAAATGCATATCCCTATTCACTCAGGTCGAAAATTTATTTTTTGAACTGGAATCTTCACACTGTGAAAGGTGAATTTCACGATATAGTGCTCAACCGACACCAATTTTACGTAGGCCTGTCGCTAAGTTATAAATGTTCACAAATAATTTCAATTATACCACGACTGTGACGTGACGCTAACTCAACGCCGTGCTAAATTTCCGCAGGTTAAATCCCGTTAACCGTGACAAGAAGTGTGCGTCATCGAAAAAAGTGTGGGTTATCAAGTTACCCCACACTTTTGCCGATAGCCCACACTTTTGAGACTTCCGGATCACACGACCGGGAATGCACACACCAACAACCAAATACAGCGTGCAAAAAAGTAACGCAATAAAAAGGTACAAACGGAATTACTTAACTTGCCGGAATGTCCCGAATGAAATCCTATCCGCGCTAACTCTCACATGTCTGGCCCATATCTAAGCTTATTCACTGCGCGTAACTTCTGCTCCCCCTTTCCCTCCCTCCACAAACTGAAATAGAATGACCTTCATTCATACTGATACCCTATTACCGTATTTCTTAAACAATTCTCAAACTTCAAACTCACAAAATGAATTACATACCTTGCCAAAATGTCCCAGCACAATGTCGTTCTATCCCTGCTGCCTCTATCCAAGTTTTTTCATTCCAAACAGCTTCGGAAACACGAGCGAGCTTGCTAGCGTGAAATCCGTCCAAACGACGCGTAGTTCTTTCCCACCCACCCCCCCCCTCCCTCCACAAACTTGAGCCAAAGGACTCGTCCGTCTACTACCCCTCCCCCTCCATAAATTAAAATGGAATGACCTTAATTCATAGCAATACTGGTGGTTGCCGTATTTCTTGAAGCAATTTTCACAAAACACAAACACATTTTAATTAAATACGAGTTAGCTTGACGTCCCAACCGTGGTTAAATTATTTATTGGTGATTAACGAGCGGTTATCGATTTTTAACCCACGGCTGCGATTATTGTCCCGGCTCTCGTATGCAAATAGGTCTCGGGCTTTGTCCTCGACTTATTTGCATACTTGAGCCGGGCCAATAATCGCAGACATGGGTTACAAACCGATAACCACTCGTTTCTCACCAACAACTATTACTTATATACATACTTAGGGCGAGAAAACGGTTGGAGCGCCGTCTCTCACGTTAAAGATACTGAAACTTTCGTTTTCCCATTAGACGTCCTGAGGAAATAACCAAATAAGTTCCTACTATTCCCGCAAAAACAGCGCTGAGAGGAGTAGTGTCGCTGCTTTAGTGAGCATGAAGCTCTCCGTCTGAGTATGTGTAACCGCCGATCTGACAACTTCAGAAATTCGTCAGGCTTGCAAAACGTAATATTTTTTTTAGGCTGACGACACCCTCTTTCAACTTTCAGCTAGGAGCGTCTCAAAGAAATGTGGTCAAATAAATAAAATAAAAAATAAAACGAAATGTCTGGTGCAGGCTCAATTTGCAACCTCACCTGTAAACAAACAATTTTTTTGGTGTGTGTGGCCTATAAACAGCACTTTTTTTCAAGAATTTAAATTTCACATATGAGAGTTATTATTTCAAGCTTTCTTGGGGTAAAAAAATGGTCTCAATCAAACAGTTATATAAATTAAAATCGTTTTTGAATTATCAAGAGGATAGAGTTTAGGCATAACTGGTATTTGCGCACTCGTTTTTTTAAATTTTTCAGCAGGGAAGCCAAAACTGTTGATCCTGTTTCTGTTAATGGTTGTCCTTTGTATTAACACTTAACGAACACTTAACACTTAGCGAACACTTAACGCGATCGATCAAACTCAGCAACACTCTCCACTTGCGATAGCGTGGAGTTTTCCATTTCGTTGCGATCTTAGGGACGGTCTACTTCTTTCAAGGAAAAGAAAAAACCTAGTTAGTTAGCTTGTTTCTAGTTTCCGTCTAGTGCGTGGTTACGCGTGGTTTAAAGGATAATAACACTTTCCATTTTGATATTTTCTTTCAGTATTTTCCATTTTCTTTAGTTTTTTTTTTTTTAGTGTTCGTGGGTCCAGTAAAAAGCATCGTGAACAAAAACAGAAAATTTTGACATTGAATCTGTATGAGCAATAGGCAACTGGATGCCATCGCCACTAGGACCAATGGGTTTGATGGCCCAAAAAAGACTTTTTTTGCCTTTCTGTTCCTAAACTGTGCTAAACAGGCTGCTGATTCTATCACCCGATGCTTAAGATACGTACTTAACATGATTATAAAAAAAAATAAACAAAGTACAATTTTATACAGGTTTCAAATAAGAAAAAAAATTTCAATTTCCCCTAACCCTCACTAAGGGCTCCGCCCCATGAACTTGGCTTGGGTTCATTCCACCCCCCTCCCTCCCTCATGGGCCAACTGTCGCCGAGGCAAACTATTCCCAGTCCCTCGCTTCAACCACATAGATTTGTAGTTTTCAGTGGAGTTTAGGCCACTATTCTTTTTATTTTCGCCGTATATGTATTTCTAAATGTCCTCCCCCTCCACCCACTCCCAGCCCACTTCCGCTCTGAATGTAACACTAAAAAATTCACGAGGTTTTTAAATAGGTTACAAAGTAGAGAAGTTTAGGTTAGCATAAAAAAAATCGTACGTCCAAAATTTGATAAAGCAATTCCACGGAGAACAAGCTAAAAAACCAACTGCGCACAAAAGTCCGCAAATTCAATTTGTTTGTCGTTCAAGTTTTTTTCTTTAGCGTTACTTTTCTAGACAAGAATTTGCTGGAGGCATTCCATCGTAGTTCTGAAAAATTCGTTGTTCGAATAAGAGGAGAACTTTTTTTTTTTTTATATATTTTAAAGTTCAATTTAGGTAAGTGATATAGGCTATATTTGTATACGTTTAAATAAATCACGTCAAAAACCAAAACTGGTAAAGGCGACCGCCAAGTTCCGAATGGTTCGGCCCTGCAAAGGAGTGATACCAACAGACCAAAACATTCGACAAGTTAATCGCACCGACAAATAATTCGAAGGTTAAATGGAAACTAGAACATTGCTACTTTCGGTAGCCATGTTCAAGTTTTCATTTAACGTCTAAAGTATTTTTCGGTGCGATTAAGTTGGCGAATGTTTTGGTGTGTAGATATCACTCCTTTGAAGGGCCGAACCATCACTAGGAAATGGAAACAAAAAAAAA
>JAHWFP010035651.1:3723-15843 GCA_023313725.1 Lithobius niger
CCCAGAAGGTTTCCAAGTTTGGCTATTTTAAAGTTAAAGTATTTTTGCAACTGCAAAGTTTCAAACTCTCCTATTTCCTAATCTGCCTCGTTATTTAATCTACAGTATTTGCTGCAATCGGTTTTTTTTTTAAAGACACATGTACCTTACTGGTCTGAATGTAAGGCGGCTCAAATAGAAAGTGAATTGTAGTTTCAGGTCCACGAAATCAAACCTAAACGCATTATGATAAGACTGGTGACTTTCACCTAGGATTCTGACACTTCCAATATTACCAATATAGGTGGTAGCCTAGCGCCCAGTGACGGCATCAGAACTGGATTGTTTGGGGGCATGGGGGGGGGGGGCGCCCCGACCGGGGGCACTGCTGGAAAAAGAGTAGGCCAAGGACTTTTTTTTTCAAGGCAGCCGTATTAGGCACTTTTATTCCGTTTAATTCAACCGGAGCGTAACTCAAGCTTAAATGCAGCACAATATTGTTTTTTTTTTAAATGCGCCCCATAAATACTTAAATTAGGTTACACATAATTTATGCTGTGAAGTTGCCACAAAAATAAATAAATAAATAAAATAATAAATAAAGCACATTTTATTAACTTGATTTCAAGTTTCGCCTGCAATTTTTTTTTTTTGTTTTATTTTCTGTTGGTGACCTAATGTTGGGGTTGGGGGGCTGGCAGGGGGAGGGGGGGCAAAAAATACTTAGGGGGGCCATGGCCCACCCTGGCCCGCCCCTAGCGCCGTCACTGCTAGCGCCAGCCAATGCTAATTCCCAATAATTTGTGTAACTACCGTAAATCGTGGATTAAACGCCCATGGACTTATGCAGTTAATTTGTCAAAAATAGGGGGGTGGGCTTTAAATCATGCATTATCAATTTTCTAACCTTTCTGGACATCTATTACAGAAAATTCGAAGCTTTGAACGATCTCTGAAAGACCAATTTTTACATCCTTTTAATGGCTGTGAAGAAGGGAGGAGGCTTAGGTGAGAGATGCCTTGTGCAGGTGCTAGGAGCTAAAGGAAGAGTCCACTATTACTACAGGGAGGGAGAAAGGGCCAGTAAACATAGCAAGCAGTACTATCTTTATTCACATCATATAACTTTTAAATAATTTTTCGTAGAAAAACGACAATTTGAGGGGTGGGCTTTAACTCCACTATTTCATGATTTTGGCTTTACAGCATTTTAGGGGGTGGGTTTTAGCTTCAACTGGGCTTTTAATACACGATTTACGGTAATTTTGAAGATCAATTTTATGGTTACATGTTAGTTTCTGCTAAATAATTCCAACACTATCTGCGCTAAAGATTTCTCATGAGCACCAATGGATAGCGCTCGAAAAAAATTATTCGAATGGTGTATTCAAACTTCAAAATCGGTCAAAATTTGGCAGAGTTTTGGATTTGGGCGTGAATATACGATGAACATGTAGTTTTCTTGGAACAAATTCAAAAAACAAGTACATTCTAACATTTGCGCCAGTAAGGTAAACGTGCAGTCTTTCCCCCTAAGTGGGACAGCTTACAATCTACATTATTGTAAACATAATGGTGTGCGTGCACCTTTGTACTTCTACTCCTTCACATCTAAGGCACCTACAAAGATCAGAGTAGAGCTAATGACAGATAATTATGCATTGGGTGGGCCTATTTTTATAGCTGTAACTTGAATATCGGCCCTCGAGTACGCCAAAAGAAAAAAAACTGCTCTGAAAACTGATCACGACTTCCGATCAGGCAAAGTTTCTGTTCAGAAAAACTTGTCAGAAGTAAACGTGGTTGCCAAACAGATAAACCTAAAAGAGGACACAAATTTTGCGTCGTCATACTTGGTATTAATAACGCTACCTTTAAATCTTAAAACATATAGTTTTGCTTCAACTTGCTGGATGCACAGAAAAAGCAGACATGCAGGTTTTAAAAGGTAAGTGGCCAAACATTCAGGTTTCTGAAGCACGGAGGTGCATGTATTGAGCATGGACAGTGAGCAATTTCCACGTAAAGTAAAACTTTCCACCGCAATTCTTGCTTTGCTCTCTCAATCTTTCATTTGGTGCTACTCTCATCTTAAAGGGGCTTTCCTCCACAGGATGCGTACAAACATGCAAACAAAAACAAATTGTAGGTTTTGAATGTTGTAGATCGTAGATGAAATGCAGGCAAACTGAGGAATGAGATGAACGAACTGCGAGTAACAAATGCAATCATCTTGTATCAAAATAATCAGTACATCACTTTTAAGATGCTCCTGGTGATGAATAAATTATGTGAAGTAAAGCTCAATGCCAACAGAATGAGCGAAGCGAACGATACGGCTAGTTATTCGTAGTACGTTACTGTTGTGCCCATTCACTCAAAAGCATGTAATGATTGGGGGCTATTGTTCTGAAGCCACAACTTCCACTCAGTTTACAAATTTTCGTGAAAAACTGCCAAGGTTTTCCTTAATACGCCAAAACAATACCACCCAAATATTTGAGGTATTTCCTTTCTTCAATCCTCCAATAAATTTTTAGCTTCGTTATTTCCAGAGGAGAACAACATTTTTCAGGGACAAGAGATTTAGCTCTTCTCCCCCGTCCCTCCATTCACCCATATGAAATTGCCATCATCTATTTTTAGTGACGCACGATGTGGAACAGTGCAACAACTTCCACAATAACTTTACAACTGATTCATGCGAAATTTTGCACACACATTATTTGTAGATTTAAGTTTAAAAATCAACAAGACTGGGCAAGGGGATTTGTGGGTAGTGACTTTGAAGATCAAACTGATCTGACATCATGAACACAGCAATGGTCAGGAAAAATACCAGACATCGTGAACAAGACATCATTATTCGGACATTTAAATCATAATTAAGCAAAATAATTCAACTTCCTACAAACTCAGCTAACGTGGTAACTTTACGAGTCTTACCCTCTCCCTGTAACAATAGCTTGCCCACGTTTTTTTTCTTCACAGAGCAATGTAGCACAAACACTCAAAATAGAGTAGATGAGCTAATTTTTTTTTAAACCTCATACTATTGTGGTTGTTTTCACTTCCATCCAAAAGTACTCCCCTTTAGTCATTGGTTGGAATCGTTTATTTAATGTTCCATGCCCAAACACAATTTACCACTTCAGCTGAATGGATTTCAAGGGCTTATAATGGTATGGCATTAACTCTGTAAAATTTGCCATTTTTCAATCCTCAGAGAATGCTCTTACCGATATGGAAATAAGCTCACACCCTAAAACTCATGGAAATAAACATGCTGCTTGCAGGAAATGTCAAAACCTATGATTTTTACACAAATCCGTGTGATCTATATCCCCAGCACACTGAGACTGAAGACAAAAATTAAGCTTAATGTTTGGACATTAAAATAAAGCTTTAAATAAATGGTTTAAGCCAGTAACTAAAGGTAAGTATTTTAGGGTAAGTAAAAACTAATTTTATCTTTAAAATTGTGTTTTTCTATTTTGTAGCGAATCAGTTTAAAATCCAAGTACAAGTGACGGCAAACCACCCTTCCACGTATGGTCTAATGGAGGTAATTCTATTTGGACCAGGCGAACAGAATGAAAGTTTTCCAATTACAAGGTAAGATTAATCCTTCCCCTACTAGCGTGCAGTGGAGTGCATCTTCTGGCTTTTAAAAAATGTAACTACATACTTATAAGCCCTTCAAGATGACTCATTTTCACAGTTACCTCACCCGACACATAGATTACTAAACAGACAAACAAGTCAACCTCTTTGATTTATGAAATTTATGAAAATATTCGAACTTCAATAATGACTCGCAACTAATTTACGTTACTGCAAATTTTCAATAGTCATTAAACACCTGTTGTTATGTGTTCAAACGCCGACTATCTTCATATGGCGTTCTGGATGCAGATATTCGGCGTTTGAACACATAACAACAGGTGTTTAATGACTATCGAAAATTTGCAGCAACGTAAATTACTTGTGAGTCATTATTGAAGTTCGAGTATTTTCATAAATCATGAGTTGAACACTTCAATGTAAACGATCCTTTAGAAGTCAACCTCTTTACTACAAATTGTACAAGCGGTTGCTGGCCTTGTTTAGCGTAAAGCAAATCAAACGTGACGTGGTGCTAACCACCATCCCATGTACACCTTAATGTAAGTAAATAGCCAAACAAGTGAACCATGAAAACCGGCAATCGGTGGGTGGATTTACTGTGGCGTGTTAACGACTACACCACGCCACACCAATGAACAACAAACATGATCACTTAAATTTTCAGTGGATTAAGGACGGCGTCCACCTTCAGCGTATCGTTTGGTACTGAAAATTCTGGAGAAGGTGGACGCCGTCCTTAATCCATCAAAAATTTACAAGTTTGTTGTTCATTGGTGTGTCATGGTGTAGTAAATTTTCTCAACAACGTGAACCGTTTGACTAGCAAACACTACCTAATGGTTTTTGTTGGCCTTGTTCAATGTAAAACAGTCGAAACTTTTTCATTGATGTTGGTCAGGTGTAGCATAAAGGCAACTTTACTGGAAAGTCCACTGCAATTGCTAGACGCCTTGTTTTGTCATTCGTCACTGCATCCAGTGCTTTGTATGCTGGAGTCAGAGTTAACAACACTCAAGCCTAACGATTATGGCCATTATGGGCATATGTTTTACATAGAAGACACTAAATTCTTACCATGCCGCATACTCATTTACGACATGCATTGTTTTATGCGTCTTTGTTTGGTTTGATAGTTCATGTAGTGGCTGATTCAAAGTTTTTTTTTTGGTTCTGCTTAGCAATTAAAAGTTAATTATATGAGGGGGCGAGACACCCAAATTTGTTCCCCCAGAGGCTGGGGCTGAAAGCCTAAACGTTTTTCCGTTCCTTATCAACATTTAACGATACTTTCCGTTTGCCTATGTTTAGCCCTTCGAAGGCCAAGAACGTAGGTCATACTAATGTGTCCTCACCAAATGCGACGGCCCGCCCCCTAAAATGATTTTAAGGTCAGAAATTGTAAAATTACCTAGTTATCTTTCACAATTTCTGACACGCCGAAACTATGAGTTATCCCCTGCTGGCCCTGTTGGTATAATTGGTGAGGACGTTATACTACGTTCATGGCCCTCGTAGGATTAGTCCAATTTTTTCCTTCCCACCAACCTGTACGACTGGTTGAAGGGTGGCATTGAATGGCAAACTGTGGTAAATAGTGAGTGGAGTACTCCTTTTACAATGGAGAAGAGTTAGCTAAATGGCTTACCACGACAAAACATTAAGGTCATCAGATATTCAAATTTTTGGCTCTGATGCCTTAAAAGTTAGCAAAATGGCTAAAATACTAGATAAATAAATATTAATAAACTGAAAAGTGAAAACAAAGGCATGAATTGATAATAAACATTTTTTAACTTTGCTATTGTCATTTAAGGCGCAAAACTTGAGAGTTAAGTGTGGTAAATGGTAATCCAATATTCTTTATCGGGTTTTGGCACATAACATGATAACGACTTCAGACGTGAAATAAGGGCCATTCAAAAGCGTTAAAAAATGAATGAAGTGGTATAATGGAATGTTAAATTTGAAAAATTTGATAATTTAGCAGAATTATCAGCTATAATGCCATGAGTAATTCTACGAAATCGATAACTTGTGTGTTTTAGCACGAAACTCCTTTCCAGATTTAATTTCCTGAGACGGAAGGTGATGGAAATTTGTTGGGAAGGAGTTGAGTGCTAAAACACACAAATTATACATTTCGTAGAAGCACGAGTGGAATTCGGTTTGAGAATTTTTGTTTTCATTCCACAAAACAATTCTCTGAAGGAATTTAGTTTTAGGGTTTTGATTTAGATTTCCTATCTCATTTTGATTTACGAAGTAATTTTGATTTACAGTGTTTAGTTTAGGCCACTTAAAAAAAGAAAGTGGGTTTTGGGCATTTTCTCAGGAAATCCGTGCGGGCGGGCAGAATTTTATTTTTATTTTTTTTATTTTTCGGTCCTACATTTCTGTACATTTTGGGGAATCATTTTTTATTTTGGGTAAAATAAAGAACACTGCCTGCTTATCACGTGTCTATAAAATTATTTAACGACAAAAATGGTATTTTTGCATTGTTATTTCTCACTAAGGGCCATTTTTGATGTGTAACTGCTATTTTTGCCGCGTCGTTTCTTTTTATTTCTCGTCAAAATATCGGTGCGGGAAGCCCTGAGAACCAACTTTTCTTTTTTTAATGGCCTTAATGTATAATGTTTACCTTTTATGTTTGATTTATGATGATTAACTCTTGCAGCGATACTATCCACCACCGCATTTCATCAATCAACCTGTAATTTCGTTCGCTTCGGCATTGGCATTTCGTGTTAGGCCTAACCTCATTTTTATGTTGTTGATACGCCAAATTCAGCTCATCCTCGCGTTTCCATAAAAAACCGACGATTCACGAAAGGAACGTCATTGCCTTAATACGGGCATAAATATTCCCGAATCCTGAAGAGAAGCAACTTCGTGTTTATGTAATAACCCGACGATTAACGAAGCTGACGTCATTTCCCTGATAAGGACATAAAACAAACAGCATCCTCTAAGTGAGATATACTGTATAGATCTATGGTTGTCAGCGCCCATTGAGAAAAGTTTCGATCTGTATAATTACTGAAGCAGAAGGTACGCTGTGGTGTTATCAGTGTAATTTGGTTTCGCTTTCGATTAGCCGGGGTCGTTTCAGTGTTAAGTCGACCATGGTCCTCGTTTTGCGGAAAGAAAACAAAATTTCTCGAGAAAAGAACTATATTCCACCGTTAGCCAAACCAATTCGAATATTCTGCATCGAGCTGCCTTAATAATTTTTTTTAATACATTTAAGACGTTTCGCTAATTTCAACAGGATAAGTTACTAAAAATGCCCCTTAATTTATTTTCCTATTTCCAGCGAGTCAGAAGAAATTCCCGGAGGAAAGACCCTCATCAAAATGGTGGTGGCACATCCAGCTCTGCTGTTTGTTGGGCGTGTTAACCTTCGTTACGCTGCTTACAAAGGTTGGATCTACCGCGGTGGTGATCATCTAGCATTGGACCGAATCCTTATTTCCGATAGCTTTGGGCGCAGGTATGTACACTGGCACAAGGCAGATTACTCGACAACAACAACAAATTATTGCCGACACTTTTTTTTAAGTGCAAGAAAAAAATCAGTATTTTACAATGTGTTGTTTCTGTTGTGACATCGGAATTTAAAGCAGACTAAAATAGATTATTCTGAAATTATTTAAAGAGTTTAGCTGTTGTCCGTTTGGTCTCCTAAAAAAATGTTAATATATTCTTTTCTTACTTTTGTGCAGTTTCTCCCTGTGCTCCAGCGGAATGGTGCTGCATAATGGCGTACCCCTTGTGTTGAGGCTGCTTCCTGGCGAATGCCAGCTCGACCCCGCTATTGCCGATCCCAGTTCTTCGCCAACGGACAACGAAGTCGATCTTGAACAGTTTAATTCCGCCAACGAGATGCCGCCCCCTTTCTTTCCACCTCCACCACCACCACCAGTGTTCTGGGTCGAAAACATGATGCCAGAGGTCTTGTCATTACCAACTACAAACTTCAGCTACCATATGGCATATCCTTCGCATTGGAATCGGGGTGGAGGAGGAAACCTAGCGAGGTTCCATTTGAATAACAGCAACAACTCCCTTCTCTTACTGATGGGAGATCCGAGGGTAAACATGCCGCTGGGCCCACCTCCGCCGCAAGAAGTAGGCCGCACTATGCAGCTTGAACCGCCCGCTACTCATCCGTACCTGGTGGCTAGAGCTTTGCATTTTGCCACACCTACCTTCGTTGCGCCGTTTGGTCTGCCGCCTCCGCACCGTGCCCGAGCTCGATCCCGATCATCGAATTCACTGCGGGCAACGTACGGTGCTCGATCTCTTGTGACGTTTGATCCCCCCCGTTCCCAATCATTTGCCATTGAATAACATGAATCCAAATCTTGCCAATGCTTTCTGGCCTCTTAATGAAGAGGCTGTTGCAGTGGCAGCTGAAGGACAAGATAGACTTCATCAGAGATGAAAGATCAAAAGTGGTGTGCAGCTGCTGGATAATTTAAGTTGTCATCGGCTTGAAATGTGTCACAGTGTACGTCTAAAACACCTAACTTCGTGAACTAAAATTCAGTTCTTAAGCCATTAAAAGTTAATTCATTGGTTCTCGAGAGTAAAATAAAACGGCCAACGAGCAGGTTTTCATTTTAAATTATATTTTCCAGATGTGAGCAAACTTTGTACATTGTGCCTTTTTTTTGTGTACGTATACGAAGGCACAATCACCATTTTCTGCCAAACCGATTTGCCAAAAAAAAAAAAAAGACACGTATACTGACCAGTGACTGATGTTGAACTTATTGCTGATCGAACTTGCAAACTGATAGTCTGCATCATCCAATAGCTAAAAGTTCTCACAAACTTTAAAAAATGTTTTGATCATGTATTAATCATCTGGTAATAGCTAAAGCAAGGTTCGGACAATTTATAAATTATCAATTCCCAAGTTTACCAAATGCATCCGCTAGCAATTTCCAGGAATTTGTATTAATATTTGTACGAAAGTAATCCAACATGTCAGAAAAGTACTATCTAAAATACTTGAACACAATAAAACACTAAGGCTGTACCGATACCACTTCTACCGATCTGATACAGATACCGATCCTGATTTAATTAAAGACGAGACTTCGTGTTGCACTGTTATTTTTGGAATCATGACCGTCTGAAGGCAGAGAACATAAAGTTCTCGATGCAGATAATGATTTTATTAAGGATGAAACGTTGTGTCGTACTTCAATTTCCAGAAATGTGGCAGACAGCAGGCATGAAACATGAAACTCTACATCATCAAGGGTGAAGTGTGGTATCTGCAAAGGAATCTCTAAGAAATACCGATTCCGATCCGATTCCGATACATTGAATATCTGCAGATTTACCGATACGGTATCTGCATCTGTGCAGCCTTATAAAGCACACATAAAAATATTTGCTACTAGACTAGGATTGTGTTTCTGATCAGTGATCTGCTAATTCAATGGAATTTCCAGATCACAAAGGCATTTTTTTTTTATTTCTCGTCTTTTCCCAGATGTTAAAAAACATTTTGGCTTAATTTTCATTTTCCCAGAGATTTCCAGGTTTTGTCTGAACCCTGTTAAGTGATAGCGAACGAGGCACCTGAGAACGAATTCTTCACCTGGTTGAACTTTTTGACATTTGCAAACTAGAGATCAGATACTGGTTGCGATGATCGGCAAATTCCCAGCTTTGACCAGGTACAGTAGCAATATTTACCGATCACGCTCTGATCAGCATATAAAAGTTCAACAAGATCAGGTTGGTAAGCCGTAATGCATACGGATGGCACCAGCTCTTAAAAGCTAATAGATAAAGATTCGTGCAAATGCTGGAACTTCCCAGTTGACCAAGCTACGACTTGCTTGGCTACGAGATCTTGAAACCTTCCACAGGTGCATGCTCTGTCAAAACGGATGCACTAGCTGTTGAGAACCAACCAATTAATTTTTAACATGGCCTAATAGTGAATGAAGGTCTCTTCATAAAATGAATTAAGAAAGCACAAATTTAAGACGTCGAGGTACAATTGAATTGGAAGAAAATAACACGAGTAAAAAGGGTAGAGATTTAATTTATCAACGTTGAACGTTGAAAATCTTGGAACGTTGAACATTGAAAGTCTTGAAAATAACTATTAGAGTAAACTTTGATAAGATTAGAGTTACTTTGATTACTATTTGAAATATGCAAGGACAGAATTTTATGTGACAAAAATTCAGGTTATCCATGACACCATCCACGATACAAAATGCTATGACAAATGGACAATTTGCTGCTAAACAACAGATCAAATTTCACAAAAATTTCACGCTGAGAGATATGAAAAAAATTGGCTTGTACTCTATTTCAGTATACATATTACACAGCCAAGGAAAGTTAAATTCACTCCGACCATGGAATCCCGTAAAAGACGCCGCTCTTGGTAACAAGGTACGAAGGGGCGACAACAAAATTTTTGTACGTCATAATTAAAATATCCACCAACAAAGATCAGTTGCTGCTTTTACGCACCAGTGGCTACATTTATAGTGTTACAATGTTCATCGATTCCAGTATAAAAGAGAAGACTGTTCGGAATTGGGCAGGGAATATTAAAATGCAATTCTCCAAGCTTATAACACTGGCTCCTGCTGCAAGCCAATTCAGTATTATAAACGATTCTTTTCACCCCGCAGCAGCAGCAACAACACAAGATATTGCAGTTTATCACCAATTGGCTGCACGATGAGCCTGCCATAAAAGAGATGCCGTGTATTTATTGATATTTTTATACGATTTTTTTTACTGTTATTTATTTGTGTACAGTTTTTTAAACCCAAGTGCAATAAAAATCAGTGTGCTACTTACTCCGTTATTACAATTCGTTGTGTTTATTTTACTTTATGAGGCTTGCGCAAGTTCTTAACACTTGTCAGTTCTATGCAAACTAACCAGCTAATTCACTCTTCCACAGTTGCCACTTGGTGCTGATTGGCAGACGTAATTCCATGGAAGGAAGTCAACGTCATCATAGTCTGTCCTCGAAAATCAAATTCTTCACACTTTTTGCTTTATCTTCTTTAAGATGTTGGTTTGTTCCAATGCAGCTCGTCTTTTTCTCTAAATTGGCGGAAGAAAAATTTTTTTTTTTTTTAATTGAACATCATTGCAGTCAACATTACAAAATTAAGCAATAATTTTCGTAACATTTTTTATTAACCTTCCATCTTGGGAGAAAATAAATGCTGCGCATATCGAATACCGTTACAAAGTTTTACCAATTAACTTTCTTATTTATATTTTTCTTTTTCATTAATATAAAAGCTTTCTTTTACGAGTATAGGTAAATTGGAAATCTACTACACCCATTCTGTACCAAAATAGGGTGATTCCAAAGTGTTCTATTTCCTGAACTAAGTCGTATGTGAGCGATCTGCGTAGCAGTTGGAAAGGAGGTCCTAAACGTTCTAATACTATCGCTGGAGTGCATGCGCTGCCAGGAAGCCATTTTGCATCATTTGTGATAAAGATGGCCACAGTGCAGCACAAGTTTTTCTGCGTTCTTCAGCTCGGCAAAACTGAGTTGGCAACCGCAGTGCAGAACGCATTTCGTGTCCGATTCAACATTGAACGTCCATCTAGGAAGAAAGTATGTCATTGGTATCATCAATTTGAGGAAACTGTACATCTCTGTAAAGGCAAAAGTTGTATCACGGCTGAAGCGTAGGGCCACATTGAACATTTATAAACTGTATTTGTTATCTTCGGTGTGGGTGTTAGCTGTTGTAATTTACTTCACGTCTGTCACTGGATTTCAGTTGGAAATATAATGTTACGAAATTGAGTCCCATCTTTTTTAACCACCCTGTAATTATATTTTTGCACATTGTGTAATTTCTGCGCCACATACAAAATTGACATGAACTTCGAGCCGTCGTACCAGAAGACACTAAACTATTTAGGGGCAGAGATAGAAAAAACCACAAAAAATACATAACACCAGAGTGGAGAACGATGATCCTGTGTTACAAAATTGGGACCCCTACCACTTTCTACAGGTGCTCACACTACATGCTTACTATGCAGTCATGAAAAACTGTGTCACTTCTGCTTCCCTCATCATACTCCACATACGTACTACTGTGTCTAACCACTCTTTTTGCGGTTATTTCAAGATGAACCCCTAAAATGGAACAATGGAACATCATTGAAAGCCGAGCAGCGTCACGTTACCTGCTCGGTTTTGCAGCATGCATACAGCAAGAAGCACCCCCCCCGTGGCAGATCTAGGCACGTCGGGGGGGGGGGGGGGGGGGGTAGTTCCATATCAGCTAGGGGACCTTGGGAGCACTTTGGGCTCCCCCACCGAGGGCTACAGCAGCGCTACAAGCTCCCCAGCGGGGTCATAGGCCAGCGGAACGGAAGCTTTAAAATTTTAAAAATGTTGAGTGCCTTTTATGGCTTCTTTCGGGGGTGTGTGATTTTCCGGTATCGCAAAAGAGAAATTTGCATAAAAAAAAAAGTTTTTTTTTT
>JAHWFP010035652.1:0-10747 GCA_023313725.1 Lithobius niger
CAACATTTTGCAATTTGGTGTCCGTTATAGGCTACGCTTCGCTCGCTTCGCTCGCTCGCTCCGCCAATTACAGAGGTGTTAAGCAAACCCCAAATCTAGATCTTGTCATAGATGTGCACCTTTTGCAAAAAAAAGCAAAAAAAAAACTCGGACTGGAGGACAGACTTATCGCCCAATTGACGCGCTAAGTCTCGCAGAAGATGGAAACGCGTAACGAACATCTTCAAGACGGTGTCAATCAACAAGTAAGTGACGGACCGTAAGTGAACCGTAGCGTCATTGAATTAACTTTAAAAAATAAAATGATTCACTTACCAATTTTAAAACAGCTAGTGTGCAGGTGATGGTGGCCTGTGAATAAATTAATAATTTACTTAAACAAATTGAATCCAACTTTAAAAACAAGATAAGACCAAACTCTTATAGTGTATTGTGAATTTGTCCTTTTCTCAAGAAATAGAATGTCCGTTTATTTCTTTATGTACTCTGGTTGTGTAAATGGGCTACTTTTTTAGGGGATTAGTGGGTCTTTTTAGCATTTACACATAGTATATGACGGTTCACAAATGTGAATCTATTTTGTTTAAACTTTTGGTGTACCGAAGTACTGCCTTTGATTGTTAAAATCTCGAAAAAAAAGAAAAACAAGACTTTAATTGAACACACTACCCTGGAAATTATTTAGTCCCACGTCATTTTTTTTTGGGTGGTGGGGGGAGTGGCAGTTGGTTGCCACAGCATGCTTTGTCCCCTCCCCTCCCCCCTCTTCTCGGTGCGCCACTGAACCGAACTAAACCAAACGTAACATAACCGAAGCATATGCCTGTTACTGTAAAAAGCTCGATAAGAAGAAAAAAAGGTGATGGTGACATAACGGAAAGACCCAAATTGGGTAAACTACCCTGAAAATAGTTAGTCCCAGGCATAAGGATCGGGGGGGGGGGGGCAGATGGGGGATTTTTGGCCTACCCCCGCCATCGACGCAAACTTTTTCCAGTTGGATTTAAAACATTCTCAAAAGTGGGGTAGGAGACAGTTAAGAACGCTAGGTGTGAGAAAGAGAATTGCAAGAGACCTGTTTTAAATTAAATTAATTTTTTTTTTTGGGGGGGGGGGGGATCGTGAGAATAAAATTTGTTGGTTCGCTACCCCTGACTAATATTGCTGCCCCACTGCCGCCTCCCAAGTAAAGTTATTCTAGCGTTGTCCATGGTCCCAGGTCTTTTTTTTTTTGAGGGAAGGAAGAACTGCCCCCCAGCTTACACTGCCTCCTACCCCCCTCCCCTCCTACCGTGCGCAACTAAATTCACCAAACTTAATCTAAACTAACATAACTGAAGTATGGGTGAACTTTAAAAGCTCACCCATACTTCAGAAGAGAAAAAAACTGGTGGTGACACGACAACCCAAATTACATAAACTATCCTGGCAATTATTTTGTCCCAGGTCTTTGGGAAGGGGGGGGGGGAGGAAGTTGCCGCAGCTCGCGACTTTCCCTCGCTCCCTTTCCCTGGCTGCACCAAAAACTTAACCTAACATAATACAACCTGAGTAATACGTGCCTGTAAATATAAAAATAAAAAGTAAAAGGCTGGTGGTAACCTAGCGGGAAAGACCCAAATTACATAAACTGTCTTGGTTACGTAATCTTATTTCCCCAACAGTGTGAGTGTGACAAATTTGAAGCCATTGGGAGAATAACCTCTAAATAAACCTGTTTAAATCAATTATAGTGAGAGTCGATTTGTTTTCTCTTACGTATACGGCGATCGATACGGCTACAAATTGTCTAATACGTGTGAATAACTACCCCTCCTAAGAATACAATCCAAAAACCCAAATGATTTCTTGGCCGCGGTTCCATGACGCGTATGCAACCGTAAAACCAATGGTCGCTTGCATTTCTAGTTTTTGATCAGCTCTCGATGGGGTGGCATGGCGGTGAACACCTCTGAATTAAAGACGAGCCCACTACGAATCTTCTATCTGTTTCATTTTAGTCTTCTGTACAGCCCTACCGGCTGAGAAGACTATTGCAGCGACTTTGTCCGTCTGTCGCTTTTTTTTCAACTTCGCAACGGTACCAGATAGAGACGACCCCTGTTTACAACGTTCGATTCAGTGTCAAAAGTTAGTTAAATAACATGGCAAATTAAAACATCGTTACCTCCTTATAGCTAATAGACTTCTTCGACGTAACTAAATTAAATAATAACATTTCATCGTCGAATTGAATTCCTAAGGATTTGTGTTAACGCAGCCGTAAAAAGAAAAACATTTTAGCTTCGTTTAAAAGAGTCTTGTCGCATTGTTGCATGAATGAATAGGCTTACGGTCGAACCAAATTCTCCATTAGGCTTATCTGCTACTTACGAAACCAAAACTGCCGTTAAAAAAATTAGGCCTAAAAAATGAAAATTAGGTCTAAAATCACGTTACCATGGCAACGTCAAGATGCTACGAGTCGCTGCTGGCTTTCTCAACAGCGTCTCTCCTGTCCCTTCCCTCCTACCACTGATCTATATACTCTACGTTGCGCATTACGTTGTAACAATGTAACTGTGTGCCCGGATCGAGGCATACCGTGTTGCAAAAATGAATAGGCTTACTGTATACAATCTAAATCTCCGTCAGTTGCTACTTACGAAATGAAAGTTGTGAATTAGGCCTAAACGCTGACAATTACGCCTAAAATGTAAAATAAGCTTAAAAGCTAACACATTTGTAACGGGCAATTCTGATGGTTACTGCTTTTAGATTATACATATAATAGAGATAGCTGTTGCAATGCGTGATAGAGAAGTGTACATACGTCACTATTGGTAGTGGCAGAACTGTACAGGAGACTGGATGCGACTAGGTAGTCGCTGTAGCCGCTTGTTTAAACTGTAGGTTTAATTAGAACACTAGTGAACTAAATCGACACTAAAAATATTCAGCATCGTTTGACAGTTTTATGACAGTTTTAGTCTCAACGTTTTGAATATTTCATTAATCCGACGGGCGACGGCGCCACCCGGCACGACTGATATGGATGAAATAACTAGATAACACAGTCATTGTCCAAAAGTAGTTTTATGAATTCGCTCCCCCCTCCCCTGAAAATAATGTCGTACAGTAGAAGTTGTTTAAATTTTCCCCCCCCCCCCCCCTCCAAAAAAAAAGTACTAGCATAAAAGTCATGAACGATTGTCCAAACAAATAGCACAAGTCTACGCTAATTTTGCATGCCAACGTGACTATACAAGCTTGTTATCCAGTTCGTACGTTATGAGATCAGTGGGGCCGCGTGGGTACTTCATTGATATGTAGAATAATTTGAGGAAGTTGCCAGTCATTGGTCGGTTCGTGGTGACGTCAGCCGCTGACGAAGTCTACATACAGTACCTTCCTAAACCACCGAACAGAGCGAACAGAACGCACCACTGTTAGAGACAGTTTGGCTCCACACTTGACGTCTCGCGTGCGCAGTAACATTGCGTTACCGTTTAGTACCTTCCAAAACTGCAATTACAGCTCAGCAACATTAACAAGCTCAACAGACCACTCTTTACGTCATACCTTTAACCTGACCAGACGTGGCTAATGGATTGGACCAGGCTAGGTTAACGGATGTGCCCAGGCGTGAGCAATGCCAAATTGCAAACCATCTCGTGGAGGTGGTTACGGATGTTTGCCAGTGGTGGAGCTTTTGAGCATGTGCAAGGTATCGGAAACAGACTAATCGCTGACGATGGTTTACGTAAGCAAGCCACATCAACACGACTAAAGCAGGGAATGAGCTGAACTGTCACTAACAGTGGTGCGTTTGGTTCGTTCCGTTCGGTGCTTTAGGATAGTTCCCAGTCATTGTTCGTGGATGGTTGACGTCAGTTGGCAGAAGAAAAAATAGCGAACGCCATTCGTTTGAAACAAACAAAAATCTTTGATTATTTCTAGTGGAGGATTTCCCCGACGAATTCGACCCATTTTCGAACTTAGACCTAGAAATGTGTCATAGAATCTGTGTGCAAAATTTGTGAGAAATCCGATAATTCGTTAAAACGTTATAGCGCGAACACACAGACAGACAGACACCCAGACAAACCGTTCGCATAAGAGTCTAAATCGACTCTAATAAACCAGTTTAAATCAATTATGGTGAGAGCCGCCTTGTTAGAGTTGATTAGACTCTTATGAGAACGGTTTGTCTGTCTGGGTGTCTGTCTGTGTGTTCGCGCTATAACGTTTTAACGAATTATCGGATTTCTGTCAAATTTTGCACACACATTCTATGGCACATTTCTAGGTCTAAGTTCGAAAATGGGTTGATTCCGTTGGGAAAATCCTCCAAAAAAAATGTCACCCACGTCCAAGGTGGCGCCCCTCCATTCCCCTGCACCCTCCGTATAAAATTCATGTGTAACCCCCTGTTGTGTGAACGACTGTAGAGGTATAAGTAAACCTTTCATTTGTCAAAAGTTTGTCGGAGTTACTTACATCATCTACTTTGCCGTCTGTGTCCGTCTCTCCTCCTCCCACTGAACCTGGTAAGCATTTTTTCTTAACTTCCCTTTTCTGAAATAACCAAAATTCAATTATTATTGAGTGCCTCGAAATAACAACGTAGCATAGTTTGGCTTAAAACTACATGCGTTTACCTGAAACACGGATTCTTTCGATCACTATTTTATTTGAGGCCATAGCTGTACGCCCCAACACAAAATACTCCAAGGGTTCAAAGGGTTTCAGCGTGCGTTAACCGCACCCACACACATAATACTACACAAAATACAAAATACTACACACATCAACAACAATAAACTATTTTTAGCAAAGACATAAAACGTGCACGAAGAATGAATGAATCTGGCATTTGCGGAGTGGCATTGTTCCTTAATTGCAAAGGTTAAAACAGTGTAAAACAATCAAAGTGTTCGTTCTGGGTCTCGTAACTCCGGAAATGGCTCAGACAATTGAAAAAGTGGTCTTTGTTGAAGGCTAGGGAAATTTCTGGCTTAGAAAGATGGCTTAAGCCATTTCTTCATTGTTCGAAAATTTCCTCTGCGGCTTTTCGACGGCTTGCCATAATAAATAAATGCTTCGCTTCAGGTTATCTCCAAACTAAGGTGTGGGCTTTCAAGGTGTTCGACCGCCCCATCTTGGAGTACGCAACACCTGTTTGGTCCCCGTACCTCGCAAAGGACATTGACTTGATTGAGTCGGTGCAGAGACGGTTTACGAAATGTCTTCCGGGGTTTCGGGAGGTGGACTACACCGAGCGCTTCAAAAGAACGGACCTTGAGCTTCTTGAATTGAAACGACTACGATTTGACCTTATTATTACGTATGAGATCCGGCGAAGCTTGATAACGGTTGACCTTCCATTCTTTGATCCGGCTCCTAGTCTACATTATACTCGTGGGCACCCTTGGAAGCTTGCTACCAAAGGTGCGAAACTTGAATGTAGTTGTTCTCAGTCCGCATCATTCCCATTTGGAATGCGCTTCGTCCTAGTACAGTGGGCATGAACTCTGAGATGATATTCAGAGAAGAACTGCTCACTGAAGACCTCAGTAAATTATTAACAGTGGAGAGATATGCTTTGGGGTTTTCGTTTTGCCTGGGCGAAAAAAAACCTGGGGTTGCAAAAAGGTGAGGTATGATCAGGGGGAAAACAGAAGGGGAGGAAAAAGTCGAGGTGGTCGAACCCCGAGGATTTTGTGCTGAACCCCCGAGGAAGTAGAGAGTAGAAACCTATAGGGAAAATATTCCACCCTCTAATATCCCAGGGGAAAATGATGTAGTGAGTGATGCACCCGAGGGTGTTTTAACCGAAACCCCAGGGATTCCTTCCCCTCGACTTGCACAAGACCATATCTCACCACTTTTAACTTTTCAAAATCCTTCGGGATTTCCCCAAAACCCCCAGGGTTCGACCACCTCGGGTTTCGCTTTCCCCTGGGTTAATTTCCCCCTTACCATATCTCTCCACCGTAAAAGACTATTATGACCCCCGCCTCCGAACACTGGTACAGGATTGGCATCCGGTGGCCCTTCCATCGATCGCCGTACGTGGTGAACAGAATTTTTTTTCTCCTTTTTATGTAATTTTTTTTTTAACAATTTCCATTACGACAAATCCCAGTATGTGGATGCATTTGCTTTTTCCTTTTTAAAATCAATATACATTTTTTAGCAAGTTTACAACGATTTTGTAATATTTATTATTTAATGTTTAGCCTCATTATTTAAACATTCACTCGTTTGGATCTTGGCCATCCTTCCCCTGAATTACCTACACGTTTGGCGATGCCATCGGCGACCAATGTGTCCCTGGCAAGTCTAACCTTGGTGGTAAGGCATTCGTGTCCCCCACCCCACCTCCGTCTATTCCACATTCCCGGCCATTGTTTTATTCTATTTATTTTTTCATTTTATCTTATTGTTAAAATTCAATATAACTAATTTCTTATCTTTTAAAGACGTTCATTTTACAGAAAATAATGATATAATTGTGGCTGGCTGTTAGCGACACCCCCCCCCCCCCCCCCACGGTCCTCGCCAGACACGTTGCTACTGCGACAAACTTTGATTTATTATAAATCATGTTTTAGATTTTAGGTAGGTGCAATAATTTCTTTCTGAAACGGTGTCACACAACAACAAGTGAACAGTTTTCAAATTTTACTCAAATTTACGTGTGGCTCCCTACTTTTACAAGAAACATGGCAACAATATCAGTAAAACGAGCCAGTATGGCACTAACAAAAGTTAAAACACTGAAATAAACTACATAAAATCAGACAGGTACTTAAACAAATCTACAGTCCGCAAATTTGTTTTGAAAGAATGTAACGAGGCTGCTGTCACCAACTCGCCAGGTAGATCATTCCACACCTTGACAACCCTATTAGAAAAAAGGTGCTTCCGGAAGTCAGCATCTACCAGACCATGCAGTTATGAATACGTAAGGTACAAATCAGCCTTCAGACGGCGTAATTCGAGCGAATCTAATTTAGGGAATTCTAGCCTCCTGGCGTAGGAAAACACTTTTAAACCACGAAGTGACTTGGTGAAGCGACGCTGTACAGATTCAATTAGGTTCATATCGCCCTTCAAGTAAGGCGACCAAACAGCACTTGTACACTCAAGAATAGGCCTGACATACACCTTAAAAGCCCACACAAGTGTTTCGACATCTCTGGTGGTAAACACCTTTTTAATCCATGCAGAGTGCTGGCTAGTCATCTTTGCAACATGGTTACAGTGAGTTCTCACTTTCAAATCAGATGCAAACCAAATGGCAAGATTTTTAACAGTTTTTGTGTGTGGTAAAACAACAACTGGAAAAAGTCGATAATCCCCTTTAAAATTAGTTTTTTCAAAAATGTAGTACGCTACATTTCTTAAGGGCAATTGGCAATTGCCACAACGACGACCAAGTTAAAAGCTCGGTAGTTGCAGTTACTAACCTAAAATACGAGTCATTGTCAATAATTTGACTGTGCATCTCTACGTCATCCGCAAATTTCCTCAGGGATGTATTTTCCGAATATGAATGTAAATCGTTAAGAAAAATAATAAAAAGGAGAGGACCTAATACACTTCCCTGTGGTACACCGGTAATCACCTGATTTACATTAGACTTTGTGCCACCAACAATAACGCATTGTGTTCTGCTGGACAAGAAATCAGTTAACCAATCAAAGGAATTTTCCCCGAAAGCCGTAGAAATTTAATTTTGCTACGAGCTTACTGTGCACCACTGACTCAAAAGCCTTTGCAAAGTCAATGAGTATAACATCAGTTGGTACACCACAGTCAACTGATCCGGTCCACTCATCCAGCATGGATAACAGTTGTAGACTAGTGGACCGCCTTGGAATGAACCCAAATTGGTCACTTGACAAAATATTGATTTCTAAAATAAAAGAAAGCATTTGCATTCTGATAATTGGCGGAGCGAGCGAGCGAAGCGTAGCCTATAACGGACACCAAATTGCAAAATGTTGGTCCGTTGGTCCGTTTGTTCGTTGGTTGCACATTTTTAGTCTGGGTGGAGCCCAAACGAAAGATCGGATTGGAATGAAATTTGGTACAACGCTTGATACCCCAAACAGTATTGCTGGGCCAAAATTTGACGTAAATCGAACAATTATTACGAGAGAAATAACAAATTTTCAAATTTATTTCTAACACTCACCATTGTAACTTTGGAATCGTGAATAGTTAAGGAATTCCGACGATGCATACACCTTGCTAGTGGTACTCAAGTGAACTTAAAAAAACACAGAAAATTAAATTTTCGTTACTTTTTCGACGTAATTCAATGAAATAATAACAATTGGCCCTTGCATTCAACCACTACAGGAAGAAACGCAAACATAAAAAACAAAAGGATTCCGGTACAATACATCTTAGCATCATTTGAAAAAACCAGTGCTTGGAGGGATTACCTTCAGCATGGCAACGAAACTGGTATTTACACTAGCGATGGGAATCCCGAATATGAAACCAAAATCGTCGTATCACGGCGAAGCTATACATATAAAACGAACAATACATCGGATGGCGTATTTAAACACAGCACGAAACAACATGTCTACATCTAATTGTTTAAATATTCCTCGTTGCCACGGCAACGTGTGGACTCGAAACCGTGGGACACTAATGAAGAAATATAATCTCAAACGCAGATGTCACTTACGAAATAAAAATGACGACTAAATATTAGGCCTAAAAGCTACAAATTAGGCCTAAAGGCTAAAGTAGGCCTAAGAGCTAACACTTTTTGAACTACAATATTGTGATCGTTACTGATGGATTATAATATGGTTTTAAGATCGCTATCGCCGTGCGTGATAGACGTGTGCGCATCAATATTTTCGTTGGTGGCGTTGTCAATACTAGTGTTAGACCAGCGGCAGCATTGCTAACCTGTTGAATTTTTTAATTATTGTTAAAAACTATCGCTCAGATGATTGTTTAGCTTACAGTTAAATGCTTTATCATTAACATTTTGTAATCTAGGGAAGGCACTTTGCGCGGTAGTAATTATTGTTGTAAACAATGTCAGAATTATTAGCGGCGGCAGCCCAACCAGCCATGACAAACGTGCCGTTTTATTTTTATCGGCGGCGATGGTGGCGGCGATGGCTCACATCTTTAGTGTCGGAACACTGGACTGCAAGTCGAAGGCTCGAGTCAATTTAATACAGAAGCAAACCTATTTACGTTGCCTTTTGGACTTATATGACAGACTGCCTGAGCGGGGAATCGAACCCGCGACCTTTGGAAGAGACCTCAGATTCTGGGTCCAAAGATCGTGGGTTCGATTCCGTGCTCAGGCAGTCTGACATATAAATCCAAAAGGCAACGTAAACAGGTTTGCATCTGTATTAATTTAGTGTCAGATGTGGAAAGAATGTAAACAGACACTAAATGATGGCGCAAACGAAAGCCTATTAATATAATATTAATAAATTCTAAATAAGATAGCTTTGGCCTATTTGAAAATAAAGCTAAAATAAGTCAAAGGCCTGCAAATAACAACAGTAAGTCACACCAAAAGGCAAATAGCCCAAACTTAGCTGAGTGAGCATTTCTCATAGATTTTTAAGGAACATTAACAAATATGGTACAGTCATTAAAATAAACACTAAATATAAATTTGAAGTAAAGGTCTGTTCGCTCCGCCTACAATAGGCCCAAAGCCTCTTTCCTAGTACGTTCCATTACTTTGCATGGTACGCAGGTCAGTGCAATTGGTCGGTAATTTAATGGGTTCGATGCATCACCTTTTTGTAAAAATTGGTGTAACATCTGCTGATTTCCAAGCGAGCGGCAATCTACCTGTTTCAAATGAATGCTCAAAAATTATAGATAACGGTGTGCAAACTTCCAACCTGATCACGCGGTAGAATAAAGCAGAAAAACCATCAGGTCCAACACTACGGCTTGGTTTCATGAAAGATAGGGCCTTTCAGACGATCAGATAAGAGAAACTTGGTGTATGACACTCAGGAATAACTGCAACTCCAGTGATATGTGGAAGAATATGCAATTGCTGACAATGGTATCATTTAGTATATTAGCCTTATCGAAATCGTCCATTATGTAATCGTCATTTCGTCGTAAAGGTGGGATTGATTTTGAACGTCCAGCCTTACTCCTTACAAATCTGAAAAGCGCTGCCATATTTCCTTCTTTTAAGACACAGCATGTTCAGCATCACGATCTGGATGTCGCGCAAGGCAATCATATTCCAACTGGCATTCTTTGTATTTATACCGGTCAGCATCAGTTCGAGTATTCTTAAAAAGTTTCCATGACTTTTTTCTTTTTTGTCAATAACTTGGTGAGTTTTTTTTGTTTTGGCCGATTTGCCACGAAAACCATCAAAAGTAGGACCAAACTGGAGGCGTGTTTGGCGCAATCTTTAAGGGTAAGTATAAAATTGTTCCACATAAAATCAACATCTGGTTCATTTCCAATAATTTTTGCCCAATTAACATCATTTAACAAGGATCGAAGTGTTATATAGTTTAATTTATGATGTGGTTTTTGTTTGGACGAAACATTGGGGTTGGTCTTTGTATTAATGTTAAAAGTGACCATATTACGGTCTCGTGTGCCGAAATGATTTGAGACACACTCCAAACTCCAAATGTGGATTAGACTAAAATAAAAACTGAAAAAAGTCAAAGGAAAAACGAAGCCGCGAAAAACAAGGCTACCGAAATAACCGAAGGAACTGTTTGTTTTG
>JAHWFP010035653.1:11247-23504 GCA_023313725.1 Lithobius niger
TTTTATCTTCCTTTTAGCATCCATTTTTTTTTGAAAACACAATAATTCTTTCGGTAATTTATTAAAGGTATACGGTATATAATAACCTTTATTTCTAAATCCATATTTGTTGTACCATTTTGGTATTAAAAATCTTTGTGTTGTTGTTCTGAGTTTTATCCTTTTTTCAGCATTATAATTTTTATGTTTATTTATGAAGTAGTTTTTCATTATTATAATATAATCTCTCAATTTATTTACTCCTAAAATTTCATTTTGAAGGAATATTTCTTTTGTTGTAATTTTGTTGTTTCCAAATAAAACTTTGACAATTTTATTTTGTATCTTTTGTAGCCTATCAATCAGATATTCTGTTGCAAAACCATATGTCTCAATACCATATCTTATAATACTAGCTACCCATGCATCATATAAGAGTTTTTTATTATGTGTGTTTAAACAATTTCTTAATTTGTATAATTTCGCTAAGATACCTCTTAATCTATCGATAATTTGCTTAATATGTGATTTAAAGTTCCAATGTTCATCTATCATTAGACCCAAGTATTTAGTATATTTACTAATTCCCAGTGTTGTACAAGTTTCTAAACAATCTGAGTTGGCTTTTTCCATCTTTTTGATAAATTTACAATTTTCACCATGTACAATAATATTTTTCACTGAGGTTACCTTCATTTTTGGAACAGTAAAATTCATTCGCATAGTTTTTTCCTCACTGATATACATTTCATTTTCCAAAAACCATCCATTTATTAGATCGAAATCATCTTGTAAATTTTGTAACATTTCTTCCTGACAGTGGTTTATAGAGAACATAAACATGTCATCCGCAAAAAGGTATAGAGTTGTTTTATCTGCACAGCATTGTATATCGTTGGTATATATGAGGAATAGCAGTGGCCCTAAAACAGATCCCTGTGGTACTCCATTGTGTATGTCAAAATGTTCACTGTGCTTATCTTTTAAGCTAACTATTGCCTTCCTATTTTTTAAATAACTTTTAATAATTTCATAAATTTTCCCCCTAATTCCCAGTTCAGTACACTTTTGTAACAAAATTTTGGTGTCAAAGGTATCAAAGGCTTTTTGTAGATCAATTAGAACAGCTCCTACATATTTACCGTCGTTTAACGCCTTAGTAATATCTTCATTTAACTCCTTCAGTAAATCAGATGTACCTTTGTTTTTTATAACCGTATTGATTTTTTGAAAGAATCTTAAAAGTTTCAAAGAAAGACCGTATTTTGTTCGCAAAAAACTTTTCTATTATTTTATTTATAACTGACAATAAAGAAATTGGCCTGTAGTTATTGAGATCTTCTTTTTTCCCTTTTTTATATACTGGTCTTAATACCTGTATTTTTAACAAATCCGGCCATTTTTCACATTTGATCATTTTATTTATCAAGATACTAATACAATGGGCAGTGTTCGTCATACTTTGTTTGATATGGTTTGTTTTGATACCGTCCAATCCTGTTGCCTTTGTTTCTTTTAATCCTGTGTTAATTTTGCTGGTTAAGCTAAATATATGCTAGTGTTGCGCCGCTAAGTAGACGATCGGCCAAGTAGATGAGACTAATTGTGATTGAGTGAGCAATTCCAGCTTCATTGCGTAAATAACATTAAGCGCGGGAGAAACAACTCGGCCTTTGTAAGCCAGTGTGCTCAAAAATGGGATTGAACCACCTTAATCATGTGAAGCATGGATACACAATAAACCAAGCTGTGTCAACCTGGCTGATGTAACGGCTTATTGGGCAAAGGCAAATGTGAAAATTATGAATGAGAAAATTTATATACATAAAATTCTTTCAGAAAAAAAGGTAGTGACGATAAGACCATGTAACCTTTTGTACATTCACAGTCCTACAAAAATTTTTACATCCACCCAACACCAAAATTGGTGTAAGAGAAGCCGCCAAGTTTCCAAAAAGTGCTGGCCTTGGAAAGTAGTGATATCATTTAAGCAGGGAATAGCCGCCAAGGTTAATCCAATTAGCCCAGTTAATCGCACTGAATAATACTGTGGCCGTTAAATGAAAACTTGAAGATTGCTACCGCAAGTAGCAAATTCTAGTTTTCATTTAACTTTCGAACTATTAGTCGGTCCGAATAACTTGGTTAATCGGATTAACCTTGGCAGCCTTTCCTTGATTGGATCATATTCCTACTTACAAAGGCCGACCCTTTTTAAAAACTTGGCGAATTCTCTTATACCAGTTTTGGTTTTGGGTGGATTATTATTACCAAACTACATTTTCAATTACAGGGTCGGCAAATTTCGGTTAAATGTTCTCCCTTCTACTTGTTTATGAAATAAGCTTGAAGTGCTACCTCAACCATTTATTATGACCCGAGTAAATGATTTTGAAAAAAATATTAACACAACGTGCAAAAGCTTTTCCGTTCAACCCACGGAGTAGCCCTGTCGGAAGTAAAAGACTTGCCTACCAAACTTCAAAAGCTTCAAGGCAGATATTTACCATTACCAGTGTTACCACCCAAAACTACTTTGACATCACATCACTACCACTACCAACTTATCCCTTGTACCCAAACCCGGAAATACAAGTGTTGGTTCATGAAATTAATAATTAAACATAAACAAAACTTACATGCAAATAGTTTACAAAAAGTGGTGATATCAGACCACACCACAAGTGGTAAGGAAATCCACAAAAGTTACCAAAAGCTTTGGACATTGCAAGTGGCGTTGTCAAATCGTAAAGCTATTTTGCTAAGTTCAAATAGTACATATACAGGGTGTTTCATCTCAAGTGTTAATGCTCAATAGCATCCCTAGTATTGCAGATACGTCGAACATGGCCATGGTATACATTGGAACATCCAGGGGGCCATTAGACGGTTAAACCGAAAACGACCTTGATGACCGACTTCAAGGTCAACGAAAAACTAACTCCGGAAGTAGCGTGATAGGGGCATGATGTAAATTGCAAACTTGTAGAGGACGAAGACATGACCCCAACAAAGCAAACTGAACAGAAATCGGTTCAAATGTTAAAGATATACAGTAAAAACAATATGGGTCTTGCAGCCCCATTAGAGGACTTGACCACAATCCACCCTGAGGTAGAAACACAGACAGGCACCACTGTAAGTACAGCAAAAGATTAGCAAGCAGACCTGGTGGATTCATGAGAAGCCTGTTTGCATTAATCCCTGAGGTAGACATTTTCTATTGGTGCCTGTCTGTGTTTCTACCTCGGAGTGGGTTATGTTCAAGTCCTCCAACTTGAAAGACCCATATTGTTTTTACTGTATCTGTTTAACATTTGAACCGCTTTCCGTTTTGTTTGCTTTGTTGAGATCATGTCTTCGTCCTCTACAAGTTTGTAATTTACATCATGCTCCTATCTCTGCTACTTCCGGAGTTACTTTTTTCGTTGACCTTGAAATCGGTCATCACGGTCATTTTCGGTTTAACCGTCTGATGCCCCCTGGATGTTCCAACGTATTTCATGACCATGTTCGACGTATCTGCAATACTAGGGATGATATTGAGCATTAACACTTGAGATGAAACACCCTGTATAACCAATTTAAAAAAAAACGTACGAGTAATCAACACGTGAACAAAACTCAGTGGATTGCCTTTTTTTTTTACCATTTTTCCCCTAGATTTCCTTTCCTCCTTTAGTATGCTCCTCTTCTTATACCATCCTATCCCAACTCAGTCACAACTACACCATGTCGGTGTAGCCAACCTTGACCTCCTTTTTCTTTCCGAGTCGTATCTGCCAAACCTACAAAACAAATCATGAAGCCTCACTGCGATGTTTAATTTGATAACAGAAAACAATGAAACTTTAAAAATCTTGAATGTACGCATTAATCAAACGATGACTTGATTCTGCATTCATTACTTAGAAAACTATGGCATACTTCAAAACTAAAAAGCTAACAATCTATATAACTAAGACCGTAAGATTTGTTTGTTTGTGTGCGTGTGAGTGTGTGTGTGTGTGTATGTCGCCAGATTACCGAGATTCCCATTCTTATTTTCTATTGTTCGTGCGTCCGCAGTGGGAATCTCGATTATCTTTTTTCTTTATTTGTTTGTTTGTTTGTTTGTATCGCTGTCAAACGAAAATGTCTGTATAATGAATGACGGAATTGTCTGTATAAATAATGATTCGAACTGTGTTTACAACAAAGAGACACAGTGCTGATGATGTCACAATATTTTCATGCAAACGGGATCTAGGCCTCTTTGTCTCTTAATCCTAATATAACTGAATCTAATGAAAGCTTGGGCGACTGCTAATGGAAAATCACAGCATTTTAATGCAAATGTGAAATCACAACAATGCTCTACAAACGATAGGAAAGCATTTACTAACTTGGCGGACTCCTTTACCATTTCTAGTTTTCGGCCTGATCGAAATTTCCAGATCAAAGTAAAGTAACAAGATATAGAAGTGCAGTTTATTTGAGCGGTGATTTTTTTTTCTGTTTTGCAAAACACTTTCGGGTGTAATGTCCCATTATTAATATTATGCAGTTGACTGTCGACTCCACCAGCACCACTGCACCACCTTTAATTAGGTAGTGCTAAAAGTACCAACTGCATGTACCCCAAATATTTCTGAATGGATATTATTGTATTAACACTACTGTGTGACTAAACGATTAGTAAATTTCTTGCTTCAGATGAAACACTTTCTTGCGCCACATGGAAACAAAAATAAGTGAAGGTGATTTTATATACAGTTTTACAATCTCCTAATACCGCAGAATATTAAAGACAAGCAGGTTATGACGTGGCGTTCGAGATTAGTTTGGTATCAAAAATAATCTCGAACGCCACGGTTATGATCACCTAAGAAAATCAACAATTGGTCATTAATAATTGTAAATAAATGAGTTAGCTGACGTATCTCAACTAAATGAATGTCAGAGTTATGCTAGTTTTTTATTCCTATCTTTTTTAATTTAAAATTTAAGTTTTTTAAGTTTTGCCTAATTTGAATTTTTACAGAAAGCGAGTCACTCAGATTTTAATAATTTTCTTTTCGGTTCTAAATTTTGCTGTTTCCAACGTCAGTGTATCAACTATTATTTTGGTTTTATTTTTCTTTAAAAATAACAACTTTAAAAGAAAATGTGTCCGTATGGTTTGATTATGGGTCTTTATTTACCCCACAATCGAAACTTCGAGTCGACACAAAAATTGTTTAATGAGCAGGGCTGTTACAAATAGGCAAACCAACAGAGGTAAAGCCAAACAAATCCCAACGGCCGATTGGAATATTGCAATGACGGGTCGGATAATTATTAAGCATGTTCTTAAACTCGTAGAACTGCTAAGCGACCAATAATTACACCAAAAGCGACTGTTTCTATTTCAAGTGACGTCATTGTTTTAAAACAGACTTGCTGGATTCATCGCTGAGCAAAATGGCGGCCAGTTCACGATAGAAGTATTTCTTCTGAAATTCCCCCACATGAATAATTGTGCACGCAAACCACATCCTGAATGTGTACTGCCAGTAAACAAGCTATGGAGGCTTAGCAGTGTATGCCAGTGAATAGCATTTTCAGAGCTATGCTCACCATCTCATTTTTATTATGCTTGGTTGTCATGGGTGTTGCTATACATTTTTAAGTTAAATACCAGTCGATAACAGTCGAGGAACTTGCTGCTTTTTTTTCCAGCTTCGTGGGGACGCTATAATGTGACGTGACGATCGCTAACTTTGTGTTCAATTATGTTTGCGTAAATATTTCTAGCGCGAATAAAAACTGCAAGCAGCCAACTTTAGTAGGTGGATTCAGCAGGTTCTCCACTGACTCCACCGACTATACTTTGTTCCACATTATATTTTCAGAAAACTGACTGTATGACGCCACGTTTTCTTCCACTACGAGTGCAAAAAATCCGTAAACATCCCATTCGCAAACTTTAACAGTAACTTTATTGAGTGTACAAATGGGATATCGACGTGTTTTTGCACTCTTAGTTCAAGGAAACGAGTCGTCATCCAGTCAGTTTTCTGAAAACATAATGTGGAACAAACTATAAAGATAGATGCAGAAGAAAGTCTTTGTCTCCAAAGAATTGATCCCAAGCAAGTAAACGTATTTAAACGAATAATAAGAAACGTTCTTGTAAATAAGATTTTATAGCGTGTACCTCGTTGGCTCGTGCCCATCTTCTAGAAATAATGAGCACTTTATAAAACCCACCGAAGATTTCAGTAATGTCGCTACAACTTATCAAAGTGGTTCTTAATTCACCACGCGCTTTGTCTGATGCCTCGGCGTAACGTCACTACTCTAGCTTCGGAAAAATCGATCGTGCGTTTCAGAACAATTTAGAAGAGCACGGCGGCCAATCCGAGTTGTTCGGTGATCTTTAGAAAGTTTTCAATATTTCTACGAAGTAGAGAAGAATCCAACGAAGTGCACGCTACAAAAGCTCAGTTCCGAGAACCACTTTACTATAATTCGTTAAACACGTGTACTAACTTCGGAACAACCCCAAGGGGCATAGACATTCTTCTTCGTTCAGCAATACTCTGTGCTCTTTCGACAGAATGATAAAGCAAACAAGCGCCTAAATATAACAAGCCAGGAACTAACAATTTAAGCCTTCGCCTCTCCTACGCCTGCCATTTCAAATGTTTACCGGAACGTACTGAGCAAACATGAGAGTGACTTGAACTGCCATATTATCAATGTAAATTATACAGTACAGGCTAAACTCAAAGCCTTGTGTGCAATTTGTGGGTCTAATCGATCTCGTCTGTTTACATTGCAGCTGACAAGCTGAGTAGATAATAACAGTTTGCGACCAACTACCTGTCAAAACAATCTGTCTAGCAACAAGGCTCACTTAGGCTAACTGCCTTCACCCTGTTTGTATAGCATTCCCGTCTGCGTAATTTCGTGGAAGAACATAATTTGACAACATCTAACTAGACGTAGGCATTGCAATTTAGGCATTGCAGAAGAATTTATACTTAGTCCATTTCTTACTATTTTCCTATTTTGGAAGTGTGCATACAAACAAAAGAAAAAAACTATAAAAAAATTACACTTGTAAAAAAAAAATGAATTTACAATTAAAGCTAATCATTAAAAAAGATTATAAACAAAATTCAATTCAATAATAATAAAAAAAATAAGTAAATGAAAAATTAATAAAAGAAAAAGAAATAAAAAAACAATGATTACAACTTAATCTTCATCCCATTGCAGCAGTAAAGTCATAAAGTTTATAGTTTTATGTGTTATGTGTTAAAATATTGGTTGAGATTTGTAATGCTCCCGCAGATTATTTATACAGGGGCAGTTGCAGCTTCGTTCGTGAAAAAATTTGCAATAAACCAAAATTTTAAACTACCCAATTTTTTTTAAATAAAAAAAAATAGATTACCCAATAAAACCAGCACGGAATGCATGTCAATATGTTGAAATCTTATTCAAATTTTAAATTGCTGATTCACTGTTAGCTTGTTGGCTGGTCCAACTCTTTTTTAACTTTCCGTATTATTTGTGAACAAATCGCCAGATTTCAGCGCCGAAAATTATAATTCTAGTACATGACATATCCGTTAGTGTGGTTGGTCTGCAGGCTCATTTTTTTTTTTTTTTACCTAACTTGAAATCTTATTCAACCATTAGCTCGGTGAACTAGACAGACGGCTGACACCAGCACAGAGTACGCAGCTTATTTTCTCTGCTTAAGCAGCACATCGCTGGTAGGCATACACAAGCTTTAATAGTATTAATAGAGGCTAAACAGAAATAGAATTGGTAACTAGGGGGTTGAGTGGGGCAGGGTTCCCCAATATAAGATCATGCATGCCCCCCCCCCCCCCTCTTCATATTAGGGACAAACATTCGTCCTATGTGTCAGGTGTGTAATTTCAGTGCTGTAGAACCTTTGGTGAGTGCACCCGCACCGAAATATTTCCCACACCGTGCAGGTAAGCCCTCATTTGTGCGTGGTAGCTACATTGAAGATGTAATAAAACACATCCTATTTATCTCATTAGAATGCCGTTTTGGGCGATCAGGTTGGCTGAGTCATGCACATAATTCCGCAATTGGAAGCGAACGTCTATTTCTGACAGGAACAAAAATAAGTTTTATAACTATGGGGGGTGGGGGGGGGGGAGGGTGCCCCAATGCAATCTCATGCAGTGGCCCCCATATTAGGAACAAACTTTGGTTCTATGTGTCAGGTGTGTAATCTCAGTGCTGTAAAGCATTTTATGGGTGCACCGAACACTTTCCTGACCGTGCAGGCAAGCGCTCATGTGGGAATGGGGGCTACGTTTAAGATGCAATAAAACGCATCCCGTTTAATCAATTAGCATGTCGGTTTCGGCTATCGTGTTGCTGGCCATGCTCATATTTCCCCAATTGGAACCAAACGTCTATTTCTCACAGGAAAAAATTAAATTTACATCTGTGGGTTGAGGGGACCAGGGCACCCCAACGCTAGCTCAGGGGGGTGACCCATATCTTAGAGACAAATCAAAGTCCTGTGAGTCAGGTGCCTTCCTCCAATTCTGTAGGGCTTTTGGTGGGGTGCAACGGACCTTTAGACCACCCTGTATATTATAAACAACACTAGTGGAAGCCCGTGCTACGCACGGGTTGTGTTTGATGCACCGTTAAAAACACTGGGACGATTTCCTTCCTCATGTGTTTGTTACGAAATGCGTGTATCCCGTCTATGTGTACCCTGGCTAGCAAACACAGTTTTTCGTTTGCTTCATTCCGTCATTCAGCGTATCCCTTGTTCCGGAGTCCATACACTTACATTAGCTATCATTCTGTCCTGCAAAAATGGTTGGAATACGCGTTTGTACATGTGAAATAAATAAATACGCCTTTGTGCATGTGAAATAATAAATACGCCTTTGTACACGGGAAATAAAGAAATACGCCTTTGTACTCCTTAAATAAATAAATAAGCATTGGAGACATTTGTAAGCGAGGACATTAAACAAACGAAGTTTCAACAATCAGCAAGAGGGCGAGCGGGCTCATTCTTCCCACGGTAGCAAAGAAAAAGAGCGAGCGACCGACAATGAAAACGGATATGTGCTCTATCAATTACTTGCGGCCGTCTTGTGGCGGCCGTCTTGTAGCCGTCTCGTTGCCGTCCATCCTACGCGACAACTCGAATATAAAATAGGCAATCGGAGACATTGTAAGGGAGGATTAAACAAACGAAGCTTCAACAATCAGCAAGAGGGCGAGCGGCTCATTCTTCCCACGGTAGCAAAGAAAAAAGGGCGAGCGACCGACAATGAAAACTTATATGTGCTCTATCAATTACTTGCGGCCGTCTTGTGGCGGCCGTCTTGTTGCCGTCCATCCTACGCGACAACTCGATTTTATTAATAAAGATATTAATTAGATACTTTCATTTAGTATAAGTATTACCGCTTTGTAAATCATTTTTTGTTGAAATTATGCCGTGATGATGGCACTTTAACTTTCGGTTTTATATTTTGTTTTATTTTTTTTTCGGCCAAAAAACGGATTTAGAAGAAAAAAATTACATCTAGAAACGATTTGCGAAAATTTCTTTTTTTCAAAAATACTTTACGCTTTACCTTTTCTTAATATTATTTTTTTTCATTTCAAAAGATCGTACCATTTTTTTCTATAACATGGTTTACAAGTTTGTTCCGAAGTTTGGTTATTTATTTTCCACCTTTGTAACCGGAAGGAGATGTCGATAGACATACTTCCGGAAGAGTCACGGAGTAGGCTAGGTTTCGATCAAATGTGCCAAGAGAATTGAATTGTGAGAAAAGCATGCCTCGCAGCGTGACGCGAAAGAAACCAATAGGTATTGAAGTAATAAAAAATACGGTAAACAGTTCAGTCGACAAGCAAATAAAAAAAAAAAGAGAGAACCTGTAACAAAGCTGGGAAATAAAATTACCGTTTTTCTTTCTAAAATAGAAAGGTTTCTCCAAGCTGGCTTTAAAATTTGCAAGTCTGAACAGAATGAGACATCAAGCCCAACACTCGGTTCGCAATTCTATAAGAAACGAAGACATACGCTTGAATTGATAATATCAGAATTCACGCTGGAACGCTTCAAGGAAACATAAGGACGATGCTTTTCAACTGCTTTTTCTTCCACTGTCGCAGTAAAGTGAAGAAGAAAAATCGAAGTATTCAGCCAACAACCGATTTCCAATAAACCTGACAAAACTTTCTGTTTTTTTTTTTAATATTTTTATCGAGAAACGAAGAAAACAAAAGAAAATAATCGCAAGGCAGAAAATATTTTTTGCTCTTGTATGAGAATGTATTCTGCCAAACTGATTTCCTTCGACGCATTGCAGTGATACATATATTTTACAGGGTGATGCAAGCGTAAAGTTTCCATTAAGCAATACAAGCAGTGAACAACCAAAAAGATACTCAAGGTGTACTTTCATTACTTAGAAGTTGCAACATACCAATACATAAAAAGCGCCATTTTGAAATCATGCGCCATTTTGGATTACCTTTCGACATAACTTGAAAAGACGTTTTAGGCATAAAGACATCTACTAATTTAATAGTAGGCTTCTTTGTGGCTAAAACGTGTTTTTATTTTAAACTTCACGACATCATAAACCAATATTACTTTTATCGTTTAAGCCTACTTTTATTGTTTTATTTTTAAAGACATTGATTTAGCAATACAAGTAGTACTTAAGGGGAAGGGAGATTGAGTCTTTATGGCGCGTCAACAGGTATCATTAGCGCCAACTTCAGTCACAGTGCAGTGGTCCGCGTTGCCATTGCGCCACACATTACAAAGATGTTAAACCACCCTCCCCCCTCCGAATCTTTGGCCTAATTGACCCTAAATCTTGCGGATGATGAAACGACGGCAAACACCATCAAGTTAATGACAGTCTATAAATAGTGGGCGGTGTTACCAATGACATTCAGGAAGGGTATCCCCCTTCAAAAAGAAGCAAAGGGGAAGATACCCTTTTGTCGTCACATCCATAAAAATACACAATGAAGCAACGTAATTTTCGCCGGAAGCCTGGAGTGCTCACGGGCGGTCTTTGATGCACCGTTTGATGCACCGTGCAACATTGGGACGGTTTGGTCTCTCGTGTGCTTGCTGCGGAAGGCGTTTATCCCGTCTACGGCTTGGTCCGGCGTCACCCAGCACGGCCGTGACTCGGCTCCATGGGTTTGTGTATGCTACTTTTATTTGCTTGATTGTGGGCAGAAAGTATATAGCGTTTTCAATATTTAACCGAGTTTCACTAATCGTTTAATTTTAAGCGTCCACAATGACAGAGCCTTCAGCCAGCGGGTTAATCTTAAGTTGCATTTATTTTATCCCTCAAAAGTTAAGGTTTTAAAGGGTTTAACGAGCGTTAACCAGTCCTGGTAAGTTTTCAGCTTATTGCCAAGAATCATTTCATTTACAATCATCGAATACCCTTATTAGTAGAAGTTTAAGTTTTTAGTTAATTGCTAACAATCATTCCGTCTACAATCATCGAATACCCTCATTAGTAGAATAATATATAATAGGCAGCAGTGGCCGAGTGCACCGGCCTCGCCATTCCGTCATACAATCAAGTACCTCACACTATATAGTGCCATCTGTTGACGAGATTCGCCTTCAAATTCGGGTTGGGACACTTTTCCAACGTCTTCGAACAGATGCCGCCACTTACCAAACCTGCCATGGCGCCGTCTATTGACGGCCTTGGTCTACAAGTTCGGGTTATAACACTTTTTCCAAAGTCTTCCAAAAGATGGCGTCACTTTTTGGATCATATTTTGGCGAGTGTTGTGGTACCGTAGCGGCAACAAAGTTTTAGTCGCGTGAAATGTGCCATTGTCGGCGTTTGAGCTAAAAAAAACAAAAACAATCCGTGTCTACTAAACCAGACAACTTTAAACCAAACGACGAATGGTTCTTAATTTCGAGGCCCCCAATGGGCCTCAAAATTGACAGCCTGATACGATGGAAAGGCGCATTTATTTCCTAAATGTTCACTTCCAGAAAGGAGTTGAATTGTTTTTAAGTGGGCGGCAACAATCGTTGCTCGCAACAATTTCGCAATGCACGGTACCGAGGTGAATTGTTTCAAAGGATTAACTTAAACATAGGGTTACTTGCTTTCTGAATGCTACATTTCTCAGCGATAGGGCTTTTTTTTTGCCTTCAGTCAAACACACGCATGCGACTTATAACCGGGGCTGCACCAAAGGGGAAATGTCACGGGGCAGCGTTTTCG
>JAHWFP010035654.1:0-23888 GCA_023313725.1 Lithobius niger
ATATCTTCGCCTTTTGAAAAACTTACGCTCCCCTCATAAAATTAAATAGAATTACAAATTCTACTAGATTTACCTTCCTTGAAGGGGAATCTGAATTCTATGAATGCGAGGCACCTTTCTACTCAGTCCCACCCACCCAACTACAAAGCATTGTGGGACTGCAGTGCCGCCGATTTCCTCAATTGAAGAAGAAGGGTGGCGTGAAGGTGGGGCGTACCTGTACAGATTTGAACATTCCAAGATAATTACCCTTGGAATACTGTGAGTGACTTAATCAGCAGGCGGATCAATCCTACTAATAGACAAGTGTCCCTCACCCTCAAAGAATTCAATTTCTCCTTTCAGGAAGGTAAGTCTAATAGGATCTGTAATGCTTTTTTTACATACACTGTACCAAGAATTCTTGATTGTACTCACCTTTGGTAAAAGTATAAATATGTCCAGCTTTATTTTAACATTGTGTGGTTGGTTATCTAAAACTACAAGGAAAAAAATAACCTCAAAATTTGTGGCAAATTCTTCTCAAGAAAGGCACAAATATTTCATAACTATTTTTTTCCATTACCATCCATTACATATGAAGCCACTTCTGATCGCACTTGCAGTGCTCCTCTAGCAACATACTGCATATACATTCTGAAAAAAGCAGAAATATGAAGATTATTAGCTCCCTTATTTTGTTTACTTATTTTGCACACTTTTAGATTCTTACAATACGACCACCTTTAACTCGTAAAAAAAAAGGATTACAAAAATAGTTTCAACACTCAATCTCATCCGGAAACATAATCTTTCTGTACATTTTCTATAGTCTGCATATTCAACTATTTTTATCAGGTGTTTTCGAAACACTATAACTGTCCCAGTTTACATCTTGTCTCTGGTTGTTTTTCGAACCGAAAGTTGATGCAGCCGTAGCCTACTCAATCCTCAGGCGTACACAATCGTCCATTAAGCCTCTCGTGAAGGTCCTGTCTCACAAAGTATTTGATGGTTGGTGTTGATGGTCCGGGAATATTCACGACCACCTTTGTTGTTAAGACGCCAATGCAACACCTTCGTTGTCGACATTTTCGCTCAACTCCGGTGTGGACGTTTGTCACTTAAAATCAATGTAGACTTGAGACCCATAGAAGCAGTAGTTTCCGATTTTTAGCTTGCTAAAGCGAATCCAGTTTTGAGCTTGTGGACGATTGGTTCGCAAGGATACAGCATCACCGTGACTACAGTTTAACTGCATTTTCATAAATATCTGCCTTTTCACGAAAACGACATCACATTATGGTAGTTGAGGACGAAATTAGGGACTAAATTTTGGGCATGAGCGTGGCTACCAATATGGGTAAATTTTGACAATAGGATCAATTAAAAGTTGACATCAGTACACTTCACCGAAAGTTTCATAGGAATCTTGACTCCATTCGGTATTCTGTCTAGCCTTCTTCTCCAGGTTAAGAAGATAAATTGAATTTTATTTCGATATTTTTAAACAATGAACAGGCAGATTCCCCACAGCACTTTCAGATTTTACTTCGGATTGGTAATAGGAAAGGAACAATTTTATTCATGAAAAAAATCAGCATCACCATTCCCAAAGCCAACAGCTAGCCTAATAAACTGCCACAACACACGACTAATCATGCACCGCTTCATGAGACTAGCCAAATCATGTTGAAGCTTAGTTAGTTGCTGGTATTGGTATGTGAAAAACATGGAAGACACCAGACGGCCACTTTTGCCTCTCTTCACACAGACACCCAAATGTATCTCAAATGTAGATTTATTCAAAAACATCGGTCGACAAACTTCTTGTGCCGCCGTGAATGTTACTTGAGCAACATTGCCTTATTCTGTTATCGTCATACAGGGTTTCGTACAGAACTTCTGCAGACAAGCCAAAAAGCATTTTTGGCCTCACTGTGTTTAGGCCGCATGCCATTTTATGTTAAGTACCTAATAGGTTTATCTAAGCTGGTATAGACAACTATAGCTTCCTCATCGTGACCCAATTAAAATGTGTCAATTCACGCGCCGCCGTAGCAGTGTCACACGAGCACACTGTGTGTCGCCAATTGGTTTTTCCGAATGCATTCCATTTGGACCATTTCGGAAAAGGCCTGGCTGGAGTCAACTATTAGGAAGGACAGGAAAACGGAAATACTCTGTTGACTCACTGCCGCATAAACTTCCTTGAAATTTTATCAGAAAAGGGGGTGCTTTACTATTATAAACTTACCTATAATCCAAACTGGAAAAACCTAGAATGCTGAAGAAGGTGGAGAACCCTTGAGGAACAGGATACGCGATACCCATCGTTGCTATTTGGTACTGTTCCAGAAAACGGAAAATGTGACGAAGTTTTCTCTTTGGCATTTTAGTTCTGGTTGACATACGAAAAAAAAAGACAACAATAAACCAACACAAGTCAGTAACACTGAATGCAGGTTCACAGCAATAAAGCATTTCATTAATTATTTCAGTAGCTAGACTTCCGGAAGTCATAACTTTAGGCAATTTTAGTCAACATTAACCCTTTTTTAAACTGAAGAACACTAACACCACATCCTAGCTTTGAATGGAAAAAGCTAAGGGGATACTGACACTGGATCGTATCGGATACCGATCTTGTCATGTCGGATTGGTAGCTTTCGCTCAAAATGCCTAATATTGCCTAATGCCTAATACAAGAGTAAAGGAGCCGTCCATATATTACGTCACAGTCTGGGGAGTGGGCGGGTGGTTGATTTATTGTGATAATTGTGACACAGGTGTGGCGAGGGGGGTTGGATTGTTTCCAAAATGTACATCACACTCTTGCATCACATTTTGGTGGTTCACATCACCTTAAGATTTTGGCATATTATTTAGGAATGCAATTCCTAATTCCACAGAAAATTCCAAGATTTCAAACCATGGACTCTTTTAAGATCTCATTTCCTACCGATACCCTTCTTCCTTGTCCATGATGCAACGTTTACCATTCTTCCTACTTTTGTATACACTAATTGTTTCATACAGTGCCAACAAAAGAAAACATGAATAGAAGGACAAGTCAATCTGTACAAAATGGGGAACACAAAAATAGGACAAAGTCTTAACAGGAGAGAATTTTGTTATTTTAGGGAGTATGAGTACCCAGTAGTTCATAGGTATTCATGTTTTACGTTCTGCGCTGGAAGCCAGATGGTGCAGTAGTATTTTGCATGCCCTGTGTAATTTAACAGTCCAAACGGACATTAACAAGGTGATGTCGCATCAACATGCCAACAGAGATCTCTAGACAGACTGTTTCGCCCTTATTTGGGCTCGTCAATAGAAGTTTCTGCTATTTTGCTTGCTGAAACCGTATTCATTTCGCCCTTGAGCATCGATCGACTTGATAGTTGGGCAAGATAACTGGACGACTAATTGTCCTTTTGAACTGTCAACGCAAACTTTAACAGCTACCTTCGACAATGTAGCGCACATCTCTAACCATTTCAGTCAAGTTGACACCTGCATTAACACATTCTATACCATTTTAGGTACCACCAAATAAAATGATTCGAAAGACTCCCCTAAATCACCTATTCTCTCCTGTTCTTAAGAACATGTTAGTGATTTAAGTTTCAGACTGCTTACAAATAAAAATATGGGGATTTTTTCCTTCTGGGGTGGTTAGTCACTGTGGGTGCTTCCAGATCGACTAGAAGCAGGCTGCACAACAAACGGGATATCTGCAACTGGAATGTTTAAGCCGCAGTTAAAATGAAACATAACAGTACCACAATCACGACAAAGACAATTTTTTTCTTCTAAATAGTGAACGAGAACAAATTTTAACATAACTTACTCACCTGGTTGGCTACGTACTCCGTTGCTATTTGATGAACGTGACTTGGTTGCTCGCGGCTGAATTGTTTGAGAACGTGTATGCTCATTTCACGCAAATTCTGCAACATTAAGTACAATAAATAAAAAAAAAAGGTAAACATGCACATTAATGTGAAATGCATGGTTACTAACGCTAGTAACCCAAACACTACTTGTTGATGACCCATTCACAAAATCTACATAATCCCTATTGACTAGAAAATGGACTTATGCCAATACCAGAGAAATCTATACATTCCACACAAGTATATAGCTGGTTCTGAATCTAACCCGGAAATACTTGATTCACTATTTCAATACTGATAACATAATACATGTTTAATACATGCCTGCATTTGTCATACGATTTCCACAACAAAATTAATTTCTAAGTTCTTCTATATCAATAGTCATGGTACCATAACATGTAAATATCAATCAATATGCTACATCTAATTAAGAATGTTCATAGAAAAAGCTTGCTGTAGTCAAGAAAAAGTGTCAAGAAAAAGCCAAGAAAAAAGTCAAGAAAAAGCCAATCAAAAGTGTTCGTAACAATCACAACTATTTTCACTCCACAGTGATGCCTCTGTTACAACATATGAGATACAAATACGCGACGACTCCTACAATGGAAATTATCCATTACCATCGAAGCGGCTACCGGTTTGGGGAGGCAACTTTTTAGTTCACTATCAATGGGTTGGAAAAGAGTACACACTTACCGTGGACACAACTTGCGCAAAATGGCTACAACTTAAGTCATCCTTTTCAGGAAACGGTAGTGTGCAATCATCCAAAACGCTCGACGATGATGTTTCAGAACTTGCTGAAGACCTGCAAGATTTATTAACAGATAACCTTTAACCTGTTGTAATCTTAAATCATTAATCATTCCATGAAATTGCAACTTTATAGTTTTTTTCTCAACAAAAAGATCCTGACATTCGATATTTCAGCAAAAGTTGCTGATACCAACCCAGTATCGGTGCAGCCTTAGTATTTTCCTTTCAACCAGACTGACATTGCAAGACGACTATTGTCTACAAGTACATTACTCCAACATTTGAGATTTGCAACCCACCTACATAAACTCCAGCCATAAGTACAAACAACACAGCTTTCAACTTCTACAATCATTGTCAAAATTATTGGGGTTGGTGACAAACGGCCATTAACAAAAATCTTAACAGATAACGTTCAGCACCAATTGAATTTTAAAAATTACCTATTGCATCTGTGTAAGTTAAAGGACAAGAAAAGATTAAAATTTTTTATAGGAATTCAAATGGGTTCCAAGTTATAATTCAAGGCTTTATCCCTATTCATACTTAAAATAATGCTTTTAAGGTTCCAGTAACATGGTGAGGTTTGAAGGCAAAATTATTTGTTGCGATATTGTGATTCTGCTTGCAGTCCTGCTTTTAGTGTATTTATATTTAATACTCACCGTCTTGATCGATTGGTCACTATTTCAGCGCAAGGTTCCTGAAAATATTCCAGTAGTCTCTTCATAGGAGTCGTGGAAGAAACATCCACAGGCGTTGTTGCTGGCGACTCCATCTGATAACAAATTCACTAGAGCTATTATTAGCTGCTGCTGTTGTTTTTTTCAAGTTTCATGGACATTAGAAAACACATCCGATATCCGCAATTCAACTTCAAAAGTCACTGATCAGTCATTGTTCGGCTTACATGCAAAAACATTTTCCTTTAAAGTTGAAGAAGCTGGGTGAACACTAAATCAAAAAGAAAGGCCTTTTCCAGCTACAGTACTGTACATTTAATTTCTTTGGAATGTTTTTGAAGAGTCTAGCTGTTGGTGTAAGGTGGCAGGGGGACCAAGCTTAGGCTGGGGAAAAAAAGGCAGAATATTTGAAAATATTTTAGACAAATTTGAATATTAATGGAAAAACTTTTTCAGTATTATTTTCCTTTAAAAACCTATTAGTCTGCAATGATAGTAACATTTGACTGTAGATATTCAGATTTTTTCCCCTCATTCTTTGCAATTTCGTAAATGCGTCCTTCAGGTTACTGTACCTAAAATTTACCTTCACGAGAGTGAAAATTCTCCATAGTACGCTAACTTCTACACTACAAACAGTTCCCTATCTAGCAAATTTTTGACTGTGTCTTTTCCAGGCAGTCAACAATTTGCTAGATAGGGAACTATCTGTAGTGTGGAAGCCAGCGTATTATGGAGAATTTTCACTCTCTTGGAGATAAATTTAATACAGTGTTCCTCAGTAATGAGCGTCATCGTTACGGACATTTTTGTGTACCTTGAATATAAGTACAATTTCAGGTTTACAAAATTAAAAAAAAATAATAATAAATGGCCACCATTGTAAGGCGCATAACTTTTCACCTAATATTCTGGCAGTGCCACTATTACCAAAAATCGTAGCTTACTTCAGCCCACACCAATTCAAAATCAATTTTTCTTTTAGAAATGATTTGTTTACAGATCAATATTTTTTTTTTGATTTGGACTCCCGAAACAAATTTAATGGTTCATTTTTGAGCATATTTTAGTGTTTGCTAATATCTGATTAGCACCAATAGAAAGCTCTAAAAAAAACCCGATTCTAATGGTATATTCACACTTCAAAATCGGTCAACATTTTGCCGAGTTATGGTTTGGAATGAGAATATATGATGATGCAGTTTAAACCTAACAAATTTTAAAAAAAAGTCTTATATTTAGGCCAGTTTAGTAAATGTCATGCACCTTGAATCAAGTTTTGTTGTTTCTATTGTCTGTTGTGCATAATCCTTTAAGGAATTTATGATACTGCCAATGAACCACATACAGTATAAGTCAAATATACTGTAGTGTCAAACACCAGTACTTCGTAAACGACATTGATCGTCAGCATTCAATATGGAATTTAGCATTTATTTTATTATTCTGCATCCCCTAAATCCAATCATTTTCCACCATGTCTGTGGTTTCCGGTATACCTAGTCTTTAACGGAAAACTAGCACATAAATGATCAATCTTTTACCTGATGAGAAAAATCCAGTGAGACCATAATCTGATCCCTGAGAATTTGAGAAGAGAATCTTTTCAATGGGCGACATCGCACAGCATCCAAGTGGCGCCACAAATTTGTCCAAATGTCGCTTTCTGCTGCCCGTAGCCTCTGACTAGGTGACAATAAGGTCATGGAGGTGTGAGGCATAACAGCGTAAGTAACACGGACATTTTGATTAGGGCCCTGAAAATATAAGTTACTTCGTAATTAAATATTTTTGTTCTCTTAAAGATTTTCTGATTTGCATTGAGGCACAGTTTTAAAAAACACTGTCCAAAACACTACACTGAACAAAACGTTAATGAACCACCATGTCCACCGTGTCTCAATATGTTTCCCATTCGCCACAGTAAACACCGATTGCCGGTATTTTCCATTTTCTGATTTGGACACGGTACATCAGCTGATTAAAAATTGACTGCAACCTGACTCCACAAAGAATATTTTCGAAGGCTTTCTGAAAAATTCTGAAGCATACCACACCAAGCAAATCGGCAGGCCTGAAAGGTGGGCAGGTTTTTATCACATAATAAAATGTGTCCTGCAGCAAGAAAGTATTCACGCATAAAGTTTAAATACCTTGCTTCAAAACACAGTTGCACACCAGTTGTCTTTGTTGGGACACGAGTGACTAGCTTTAGCACACAAGGGAAAAGTGATCACAAAAAGTATACTTCAAGAGGTTAGTCTTGAAGACGCATGCAGGTTGTTTATCACAGGATTTTGCAGCCATGTCCTTGTCCAAGTCTAAATCAAAATAAAAGTCTTAGCCTCAGACATGACATTGTAACCATGTCTGAAGGTAAATTTAAATTAATTAACGTTCCTAGACAGTTGACAGGTTACACAATCTTGACAATACATGCAGGTTCTTGGTCCCAGGATTTTGAATCCCTGTCCAAAGCTAACGCAAAGTCTTAGCCTCAGACAGAATGTTGCAACCATGTGCGAGACTAAATCAAAGTCTTAGCCTCAGATAAGATGTTGCAGCCATGTCAGAGGCTACGATTTTGATTTAGCCTCACACATGGTTACAAAATTCCGTAAGTAAGAACTCGCAAGTACTAGTGTCGAAAAGTAAGAAGCATGCGTTTTTAATAATCGCCTTTGCAAGAAAACTGTTAGCTATCCAGTGTATAATTTAATGAGTCGTTATCACTCTGTCAAACCTGCACCAACATCTAAGAGACACAGCAAGATGTATGGAGACGAAAAATGCTAAGGTACAGTTGAACACAGGTACAGAAATGGTAAGCAGCCACACAAACACAACGTGGTATGCAGTCAGAACTGTAGTTACGAGCTGAGGCTGTTCACCAGTACCACCAACATTTGTGGTATGGTCTCAATCATTCCAGAGAATGAAAACGTTACTTACTTGCTCAATTTGTGGATCCAAAGGTTCAGCCAATGTAATTGGGAATACACTTAAGAAACTTCTGCTAATATTGCGTTTGCAAGCAGCATATGTCCCACCTACAACATACAATGATGCAGTCAATTCGTAATGAGTTAACTGTACACAGAAGTGGTATGGAGATATAATGATTGGTATGGAACTGAAATACTAGCACATGATCCCCCCCCCTTTTTTTTTTACACTGAAACTTACCTATTAAAAATTCCTGAAATAATTTTGGCATTTCTAAATGAGACTGCTCTTCTATTAACAGCTGTAAATTCTAAAAAAAAAAAGAATACAAAGTATATAACTAATATCATGGTTACTAATTTCAACATGTTACTGTGTTACATGTTACTAATGTAAGTAAGAACTTTGCAACAGAACTTTGCAACATCATTACATTGCACATGCCTTGACAAAGCATAGACATACCATTAGCGTGCAATTAGGGACGTATACAAGCCTTCTGTATTCAAAACAAATTATTGTAAATGATAGTTTATATTATCTATATCAAGACTTCCACGAAAATGCAAAAAAAGTGTAGTACAGTTGATTGAAGGTATGAAAAGTCAAGCAGACACAAATTCATAAGAATCCTAATTTACAAGCCTCCATTTTATTAAGGTACAATAACCGGCTGTACCGTCGAACTAGTCAAAGAAAAACATTATTTGCTAGCTTACGACTCTTCTCTATGCAAATCATAGTGGTAATTTAACTATTAGAACTTCTGCACAGAACGGATATAAAGTGATGGAAGCACGATTAATTGCTTACCCTTCAACTGCCTATTACCTAAGCACTGTTTCGTTACCGGGAAAAAGGAACACACAAAGCACAACAGCCAAAAATCCTAAATTAAAACTAGCCAAGATTCGTGAAGTCTTTATTATGGCCATGCAAGATTTAAGAAGCATTTATTCAACACGAGATTACAAATTCTGGCATATTTCTGAGCTAAAACACTTAAAAGGCACGAAAATTGCACAGCTGCATCTTTATACCTGTTGCACCTTTATACCACGATCACTACTCAGGTGCTGGTTTAGATTATGGATTGAGCCTTTGCACTGTGATTGTCCCTCTTCTTTAATAATGGCAACAACAATTATTTGGTGCCTACTAAGTATGCCAAGTCTGTTATAACCCTGAAGAATGGTATGTACGGCAGTAGTATCCGAGTAGTGATCAAGATTCAGAGTTTGTTGGGTAAAGTTAAAACTGACTGACAGGCGATTCAAACTGATTGTGCATACCTGTTTGAAAATTTGTGAAATGTCAACGTTCACGTGGACCAATAAATGATGGATGATAGCTTGCCGAGTGGACCTGTGTTGTGCGTTTTGAAAGAGATGAACTAGCTTCTCTTGTGATATAGATAAGGCAGAAGCAACGCTCCCATCTCGAGAAACTACAATAGGAACGACTGAAACAAAAAAAGTTTACTGATGGAGATACTAAATAGGCGTCCATGATACGATTGAAAATACTGTATGTTGTTTTAAAGTGACCAGCCACTGCATAAAATTATGCTAATCACATATATAAGATCGCTAAATCGGTTAGGCACACTCGGTGTAACTTCCGGTCCACTGACAGAACCCAAAAAAACAGTAATAAAAATAGTCACGTTACCGTGAAAGTAGTTGCTACATTAAAAATTCGTGCAGGCTCAAGCGGTTGGTGTGTTGGTTGAATTTAGGTGTTAGGTTAACACTTAACAGCAGTTAACAGTTAAAGGTTCACGGCCACTTCCGGCAAGGCTCTCCTAGCCATGGAAAGAACGTGCCAACTATTGCCAACATCGAAAACCATAAACCACACTCAACCAAACTCATCCAGTCTGGAGGAAGAGCGGAGTTGGCTCATGGGCTTTCTGTATGTTAAAGGTACCAAACTGTTTCCAGATGATATGAGTTTGGCTTGGTGATTTCCGAAGGCCCTCCTTGCTCCACTCTCAGTTGTCTCAGATGTTCGGCTTTTTAGGTGTATTTTTACAAGACACAGGTGTATCGTTTCGAAAATCACACATATCGCTAAATCGGTTAAGTACAATCGGTGCTATCATCACAGAATCCAGAAAAGCAGTAATACTACATTGCCGTGAAAGTAGTTGCTACGTTACAAATTCGTTCAGGATCATAATGTTGATGTATTGGTTTAATTTCACCTCGCTAAAATGGTTAGGTTATCGCTTTGCGTTAATATTCAAGAGTTCACATTCACTTCCGGCACGGCGTTCCTGACCATGGACACAATGCGCCATCAATGATCCATTTGCGTGATCACCATTTCTACAGCGCAATGGTCAACTGAGATTGAAGCTGCCTTCCCCGTTCAACAGGCAAAACAGAAAAAAAGGAGAGAGGGAGGACGGAAGGGGCTGGGTGAGTGAAAAAACAAAAATGAAAATACAAATCAGAAAAAAGGTTGGGAGCAACGGGAGGAGGGGGGGGGGTTGTAGAAATAACAGGTAATAGGGTATTGCATGACCTACCGCTCACATGTTATGGCTTATGTAGCCGGCTGAGGAACATAGGGAAAAGGAAAGAGGCCAAATTTGAAAAGAGGAGGGAAGAGCGACAGCTGAAAAATGTGATTGAAGACCTTTAACATGCAACCAACGAAAAGTTGGAGCGACTTTAGGTTGATGCGTTAACTATCTATATTGATACCGGTATTGGTATCGGAACCAATCTCACGGTATCTGCTAGCAGCATTGGTGAAACCTTATTTTTTTTGACAATTTCACCAAAAATTGACAGATTTTGACATTCAAAAACATAATTTTAACGGTTTTTGTTCTTGAGAGCTGGCATATGGTTCTAATTTTAAATTCACAGCTCAAATAATTTTTAAGTTATTTAACAAAAGCCAAAAAACTTCCAAAAATGATAAGAAATTTACTAATTTAGTCATAAAACTGAAAATGTTTCGTAACCATTGTCCTTTCCGTTTTCAACAAGCTAATAAAGCTGAAATTTGCTTAGCTGTAATTTTTTTTTAACCAAAAAAACAAAATATTCAGTATCAGTATTGAACTCCCACTACTCGACTAGTATCGGGATTGGATCGGATGGGATCTGCAAAAAAATGGAAATGGTTTCAGCCCAGTAAATCTACCCACATAGCCAACCATTAAGGCAGCTTACAGCACTCAGTTCTGCAATACTTACGACTTTCTTTGCTAAATGAATTCAAGAAATGAAAGCTATTACTGCTGAATTCGGAATCTGCAAATGGTAAAAAAAAATATCCGTTAATACAGGTAGTTACTTTCTAGACAATCTACGATCTGTAAGAAATATGCTCAAATATTTTTACCTTGCACGAGAATATGATTACATGGGCCGTGTAAAAGCCCAACATCTAACATATGTACAAATTGGCCAGGCAAGACTGCTAGAACGTAGTCTTCTGTGAAAATAAAACCATCAGACATTTTTATACAAAATGGCATCAGTGACTCGTGCGTAGATTCCTACTAATATTGGTTCGCACTTGTAAGTGAAAGACACTGCTGTTTTTGAAAACGCTCTGCAGGAGGTACGAAATTGAAGATTGAGCTATGAACAGTGTTGTGCGTCAACTTACAATTGAACTTAAATTCATCTTGGAACAGTACGGCAAACCAAATTCGGTGTTAAATTCAGGTGTGATTTAGCACTTTGGGCAAATTTTCGTTGAATTCTTACAAGAAACTGTCACCTTCCTCAGGCCTCTCCAATGCTCTACACGAATTTACGAAGTACTGTATTATTCCATGATGGAAGGAACGAGAAAAACGTTATAAACAATATGTACCCACAGATTTGAACGTCGCGCTCCAACTGAGAGAAGCCAGACTTTCTAATCTGTGTGTACTTATTGTGTACAACATTTTTCTTGTTCCTTTCATCATGGAATAATGGTTAGTAAACTCTTGTAGAGTGTTGGAGAGGCCTGAAGAAAGTGACAGTTTCAGCAAGAATTCACCAAAAATTCTCAAAGAGCGCTAAATCACACCTAAATTTAAAGTTGATTTTTTGTTTGTTTTACTGTTTCAAGATGAAAGTAAGTTCAACTAAAAACCAAACTAAATACACGCTCCACATTCTCGACAGTTTTTTTCTATCATAGGAAACTTCACTTATATGCTTTTCATTAAAGGATCCTTAAACGTTCAAAGAAAAGGCATCTCAGAAGACAACCAGCTAAATTGTTCACTTTCACATTCAAAATAATTTTTTCAATTGCAGCAATCAAAGATTGGAATTCTGCTGAAAAGACCGTTCAATGAATGCCATACAGCTAACATGTTGAAGTGGTGTCTTGACAGTACTATCATTCAATTTTGAAAGTGTCAGCAGTTCTTTCGTCAGCAAAGGCTTGTTAGCTTCCGTTGTGTAGTTATATTACTGTTATTAAAACCGAAAAAACTAGGGTTAAAAAGTAGGTCTATTTTGTTAAATTACTTTAGATAACTAAATGTTCAATAATTAAAATTCAAACACACAAAAATGCTCACTTTCAAATACAGAGACATTCACGTGTCTACTAATTTAGACTTGAAAGCAGACGAACTCGAAAGCAGACGACTCGAAAGCAGACGTAGTGAAAGATGTAGCCAGAGTCCAAAATCAACCTTGGAGCGCCTGAACACAACTGAATAGTTGTCGAAAATTAGCAGACACATGAGTGTCTCTGTATTTGAAAGTGAGCGTTTTGTGTGTTTCAACTTTAATTCCGGTATAAGCGAATTTCGAAGTACTACAACCAACGGTTCGTTCAATAATGCAGTAAATTACAGAAAAGTGCAATGAACTGAAATTGGATTGTCTCATAGTTTTCCATCTGCTTATACCTTTGCCATAATCATTTTTAAAAGTTTACACTTTCTTCTCGGCTCAATTAGTTTGTTTCCCAAATCAAAGGCCGCTCTGCGCACTAATCAACATTAACCTGAACTCGGTTGGGTTCTCCCAATGCTGTGATTCTCAGTTTAAATTTAAAAATTACTTAACATGCTACACTTACCGCCATAAAATCCAAACTGTATGGATGATGATGCAACATTAATGGGAACTTGAGGTATTGTACACGTTAAGGTGCAACCTACAAATGATGAAATTATTTTTTAAAAGACGAATCAAGCTAATTTTGCAGTTGCCAAACACTGTAAGAGAATGAACGCTGTACCAATTTCAACAACTAATCCTCTCAAAAACAGACTCGGGTTGGATAATTTATAACAACAAACTGACTGCACTTTTCCTAATTGTTGAGTTGTTTTATGCCAATTGGTGTGAATCTTTATTTTGTATTTGATCAGTAAAATTGGTAACACCAGTTCTGATGTTCCCAAATTAATTATTAACTTATTTAAATTATTCATACCATAAGCAAGCGAGGATTATCATCACCAGACAGAGCAGTGCCACCTAAGAAATAGGTTACGAGCCACACGACGGCAACATGAGTGCCATCTCCAACCATAATTGAGCACCTGCCAACTACACCAAACCACAAAGAAGAAGTGGAGCACGCGAGCGGTTCTTCTACAGACCGGTGAGAGAAGCCACTGACAGTTACATGGTGACATGTGCCTTCCTTACAGTCACCGGTTACTTGACAAGTTAAGACGGGTTACCAGAATAAATTCAACAAACATACCAGAATTTAGCATCGTAACTTTCCATTAGAAACGACGCACAATACGCAAAATTCCAAAAGTTCCTAGAAAAAACTTCAATCTTGGCGAATTTTCGATAGTCGATGAGCTGGAGGTGGAAAACTCGGCCAACTATCTACAACTCAAAACCCTACAAGTTGTAGATAGTGCCTGAGGAAGATAGTTTGCTAAGTTTTCCATCTCTAGCTTATAGACTATCGAAACGCCAAGATTGAAGTTTTTTCTAGGAACTTTGGAATTTTGTATATTGAGCGTCGTTTCTAATGGCTACTACATTCCAAAGTAAGCGTGTTGACATAACTTTCCATCAGCTTAACAAACAAACGTCCATCATACTACTCCAGTGCTAGTGTTTGGCGATTCAAACGGAAAAAAAATCGGTGTTTCACTCCCTGGCTACTGAATACACATCGACAGCTCTATTTGCTGCAAACTAGACTTTGCTGAAGCATAAGGGTACCGCGATGTGTGTTTGTTTATTCGTTTAACTGCAACACTTTTTTTTTCTTTGCTCGTTATCAGCTTGTCCAGAATTGCACACAAATTGACGAATGGTATTAGATCAGAAGTGGTTTACAGTACTGGTACAAGCAACGACGAAAAATAGCACACGAATACGTCATACTCACCATGGTGAAGAAGAGTGATTGAGTAACACAAATCTACAAAATCTTCTTTCCAACTCCCCTGCATTTATAAATGATACGTGATATTAACAGTACAGAAATTTTAATAGGTCAAGCTTAATCCATAGTAGCCAATTTACCTCAAGTTCAGCCTGCTGTTCAATGAAATCGGAATGGTATAAATACTGGTGACATACACACACTACACCAGATGGCCTCGTTAAAACTCCAAGTTTCAACCTGTTATCTGTGCAGCAAAAAAAGGCATTGTAGTGAAGTGCCAAACATGCTACAAAAATCAATTTGAAATGCTATACACAAAAATTACAAGAATTGAAAATAGTAGATGGTTTTAACAAAGGCTGCATTGGTAAGCCGATAAATCTTCCAATCTGCTCAAAATATTTGTGCACTAGCAAGTAAAGTAAAATTTGGTAAAGTTAACAAATCCGACACTTATTATGGCGAAAAAATGAACATTGTTGTGCTTTGAATGTAAAACAGAAGCAAGTGCAAAGGAAGCATGAAGAAGATAGGAGAGACTGAAAGTAACACCATACGGACTACCTTGCCAATTGACAATTCCCTGAATACCGTGTGTATTTATTTATATGTATTTAAGCTTATTTTTTGGTGATTACTTATTCGAGCTCTAAAACACTCCAAACGTTGGCTTTTTTAACGTTTCAAATTCCTGAAAAGGAATTGTTCTAAGGGCTCAAAGGGGAAGGGCCAACACTTATGTGTAGTGTTTCGCAATACAGAACCGGCATAATGAAAACCGTGCTTTTTAAAACAACATGCCGGTAACTTTTCAAGGTATGTAGAACTACACTTACTTGCAGTGTACAGTACTATATATTTGTTGTCGGATATAATCACCTGAAATGTTATGTGACACTGGATGATCTTCATAGGACCTATGAAGAAATGAAACAAATTTGTTTAAACTGCAAATACCATTTTTACCATGAGGGTTACTGCAATGCAACTTTTTTTTTCTTACATGTGTTAGTTTTATTTATTCATTTTTTTTTGGGGGGGGGAGGGGTTGTGTCATATCTGGAAGAATGCTTATAAATTAATTGGTTAAAAAGCAAACAAGATATATCAAGGAAAAGCAAAGTAAAAAAAAAGATTCTCGGGCACAGTAACTTAAAAATTGACGATGGATGACCATTACAAGGTGACATCCAGACAATTGAAATGAGATTTCTGATTAAATTTTTGCATTGAAACATCAACATCAATTTGTACGAAGTTTGACGGAAACTTATAAAAAAATTGATATGGCGGTGCCGAAAGCCATCTTTTTAACTTTGCTAGGACTAAAATCCCCATTTTGAAAACAGAACATCATAACAAAAGTGCACTTACAGGAAACTACTTACCTCGTTCCTGTAGTAAATAAATCCAGACTTGGTAAATCTAAAGGTAGATTAAGCTGAAACAGAAAATATGGTATTTTTATGTATGACCATTATAAGCTAGGTGGTCGGCACTATGAGTGTCGGCATCTAACTCCCTGATTTAACAGGAGAGCAGCTAAAACTGGACTATAGCTGGTGTAATTTATTCTTACCACAGTCTCATAATGAATGCTGTCGTGGAAAAGCAGACACGTCAACATGGGCTGCAACGGCTTGGGTTCTTTATCGGCAGTTTTTGGAGGTTGGCGGAACTGGATGTAATACAGGCATTGTTCCACTGGATCCCACTTAGCCCACTGGAAGGCTTTTACCACGGTTTCAATAAATTCGTACTGCAAAACATACTGGTGGTAAATGGAAAAAAACAACAGGTTAAGTAATTGCATAAGGATCAGCTTGAGTAAGTTACATCGTTATGAAGTAGAAAACCTACGTACGGAAAAAGTTGATTCAGTTGATTTCTCCCACATCAGATTGAACATGGAAATTGCTAATGAAAGTAAAAGAATAACGACAATATTATAAAGGCTTATTACGTTTACTAATAATCTAAAATAAATGTTGAGTTAAAACACTTAAGATTCATGGTCGGGAGTAAAAGTTTTTGCAACAAATGAAAAATAAACATTACTAAACTCATTATTTAGTCAAGCTGAAAATGACGGAATTTGAATTCATGAGTTTTGAAATTTTCAATGGCGCTGCTGCACCACTTCTTCAGCAAGTGGCGACCAAGGCGGTCATAACAATGCTCTTTTACGGAACCCAGGAAGCATGTTGGCAACACGACCGTGTGCCCCCTAATGTAGGGTGACTGTAGTATCCCCGTGGCATGTAATGTAGACTCTTCGATGGCGAGTCGACTTCGTTGTTATATTCGTTTGTGATAGTGGTGGCACTTTCAAAATCTGATTGGTGGCCTTGGTCTACAGGACATGGTCAACTCACACCAGCGGGCATGCAGTCAAGCTGCCAACAAGCTTCCTGGGTCCAAGGAAGTATCGCGTTGCCGTGAAAGACGTCGAAGATTGCTGAGGAAGAAGTGAAGCAGCAGCTAGGACAGTTTCAAAACTTGTCGTTTTCACAGGCTAGCCGTGACAGATCAAAGTTCATCATTTCCAACATGAATCTGCCCCAGCAAAATACATGAGGATGTGTTTTCACAAAGTGGTCAAATGCCATTACTTCGTCATTACTTTTGCGGCTATACAATAACAACTCACCACATCTAAGACACACAAACAACAGACGAGTCTTACAGGTTTGGAAGGCTCCTTAAGAAAATAAAACCGTAACAAAGCATATTCATAGCAGATGTTGCTCTGATGAATTGTCCCGGTGACCATAAAAGCTTTTTTGTCATCTATAGCGATGCACTAGCCCTGTTTAAATGTTAACTCATTCGTGAACTTTGTTAATCCTCACACAGTCTTCTGATGGATGATTAACTTCCAGGTACCATCGGAGATTTCCACATGACACCACCATGGGCCCTAATATTGATAACACTTATCTTGCATTCCAGGATACTGCTTTCTTAGCCATAAAAATAGGGGACCAAACACTCAGTTCAAGGGATAAGATCTTAACAGTCTTCGCTCACTACAAACAGTTAGTAGGCCTCATACCACAGCGATTACAGTAGCAACTGTAGAACAATGATTTTGCTAACAGCAATGGGATATTACGAGACTCGTGTTACACACCTAATGCTTGATACAAGAAAGACAACTAAGTCGTGTAACGAAAATCGAGCTTCGTGAAAATTTCTTGGTAACCAAGCACAACAAACGAATGGCTTCTGCCATGCCTTTGTGATCCGTCAGTAAATTTAGAAAGGTTTCACATGGTGGTTATGACACTTTTAGGATATAAGAAGAATGCGCCATTGTCACATGGTTATGAAATGACTTTTTACCTATCATAACCACGTTCACAATGTATTAAACTTCACCCATAGGAAGCTAAAAATAAACCTTTGGATATCAAGCTAATGACTAGCACTCATCCTGAAAACGGCACAGAAAACTGGGAGCTATCTAAGTAATAAACCTTACTGTCTTTATGAGCGCAAACTAGCAGTTGGCTTGAAGAGAGACCGTCCTCCGTTTCTTCAGTTCTGGCATTTTTTTTGGAGTAACGAAACTGAACATGGAGAAGACTGTCGTGACACAATAAAGTGCTTGGTGAATCTTGTGATGCCAGAGGAATTAAGATACACTTGTACTGACTACCATCATCAGCATCTACGTGTAAAGCAAACAAACACCTATGTTAATGAACTAGCCAACAACACCCAATTGCAGTCAAATAGTTAGTCACTGATACAGCAGCTAACAGCCTGTGTAGCCTACTTATTTCATATGACTTTACAGTGTTTTATCATTGACAGGAGATTTGATAAGGATTGGGCTGCACCGCACAGTCTATACAGGGTTCACATAACATCACTCCCAAAAAAATGAAGCACTTTTTCAAAATTTTATATTGTTTTTCAGTTTACTGCTCAAGTAGGGATGTTTACTAATAAGGACGTTTACTGTTCACATAGGCCTAACTAGGTAAACCTTAGGCCTAATACTATATGGGAAAAATTACCGTTCCTTATCAGTTTGCTTCAAATGCTGTAGAAGAATAAAATCCCTCAGCCTCCAAAATGAACCTTAGAAGCTTAGCCAAGAAAAAAAATTACGGTAATCATCTTATGTCGCTTAAGACCAAACTGTTATTTTTAATTAATTTGGAAAAACTCAAGGACCTAGCTAGCAGTTTCTAGGAATTCAAGACCTTGAATAATCCCTTGCTAAATACAAACACTTTGAAGGTTTTCAAGTAACTGGAATAACCCACCCAAAATTATCCATTCTTTGGCCGCCTTTGTTTCACTTATTGCGTAGCAGACGGCTTCGGAGTCCAAACCGTAAAGTACGTAAATAAGCAATGCAGCCTCGCGTACTTTAACCAATGATTTATCACCTTATTCTCAGTAAAAACACCGTTATTCATCTTACTGTGAAACAATACAACGATTGAAAAATGTCACACGAGACTCACAAAAACGCACACTTTCACAACGAAGATAGTCCACTAACTGATAGCAGACAGCGGCAGTTTCGAATTCGAACAGTGTATTGGACTGAAAAACGAATTGTAAACAGAGTTCAAACTTACCTTTAAGGTGCCTGATGACGACTACAGTTAGTAGTTGAAAATTTGCAGTTAGTGGACTATCTTCATTGTGAAAGTGTGCGTTTTTGTGAGTCTCGTGTGACGTTTTTCAACCTTATTCTCACGGACTTGCTTCACTTTGCATTTCGTTGTGAACGACCAATAAATAGTCAATGACTAATCTCGTAGGAAGAAACAATAGAAAAAGAATTGGCAATCGAGCCTGGCTTTGTGGGCATTTTGGTTTGACAAACTACGTCATGAGGAATACCATGCCAATGGCAACTTGTGTCCGAATTAGGGATGCACCAAATACAAAATTTGCCGAATACAGAATATTCGGCACGAAACAATTTACGTATTCGGCCGAATACCGAATTATTCGGTTCTGTGCCGAATAGGTCGAAAACCGAATTATTCGGCCGAACACTTTACCGAATACCTGTAATTTAAACACATCTGATCATTTTTCCTTCTTTTAGAAATGTAAGAAGACAATTCCTCACAAACCAAAAACTAAATGCTTAGCTAACGTTCTTACATTAACACAATTCCATAAATATATACTAAAAAATATTCGGCCGAATACCAACAAATCTTAACACTATTCAGCCGAAAACCGAATATCACTATTCAGCCGAATACCGAGTATCACTATTCGGCCGTATACCGAATACTTGAATTTTTGGCCGCATAGGCCGAATACCGGATAATTACTGAATATTCGGTACATCCCTAAAATAAATAAGAAGAATCCAAGCACGGACTTTCCAGATGGACAAAAAAGACTGCGGAAGCCGTCAACTGTGGAATCTACTGTGGAACCGTGGAAGCCATCCACAGGGACAGGCGACGTTTAAAAACACCAAGGGAAGGCACACTTCTGACATCTTCTGGTACAGCATTCCACGCTCTGACCACCCTGACACCAAGGCAAAATCTCCGAACATCCACCCAACATCACTGAAGAAACAAAATAAACCGTTAGGCATACTTGAATTACTTTGAAAAGCTGTTGATTCACTTTGATCTTGGAAATAATTCCTTACGCTCACTTTCAAAAACAGGATACTGTCAGTATCTTACAAATTTTCGATTGTATTTCAACAATTTCATCAGGCAGGGTCAAGAAAACTGAGTCTTCTGGTTACATTTTCGTCTGCTTGCTTCAAAAGAAAAGAACGTCCACGGCCTTCGATATTTACAAGGTAAGCACAACAAGCGGCATGGCCACCTATATTTACAAGGTAAGCACAAAAAGCGGCATGGCCAGCTATATATTTACAATGTTACGTGGTTCTCGCAAAAACAAGGTGAAAGAAGCAAGTAATAAATGTGCCTAGGCATTGTTTTTGCGAGAACCATGTAACATTGTAAATATATAGGTGGCCATGCCGCTTGTCTTGTTGTGCTTACCTTGTAAATATCGAAGGCCGTGGACGTTCTTTTCTTTTGAAGCAAGCAGACTAAAATGTAACCAGAAGACTCAATTTTCTTGACCCTGCCTGATGAAGATTGTTGAAATACAATCGAAAATTTGCAAGATACTGACAGTAATTGTAAGGCGTATTAAATTAGTAATTTCCAAGATCGAAGTGAAGAAACAAAGTACGAGGTCCAGCAAACCTATCCACCCGACGAGTCGGGAGCTTCTTCCAGTCGATGTCAATGAGTCCGCTCAGGAGTTTGAAGAAACGGAACCAGATCGAGATTTTGTCTTCGATCAGCAAGCGTTTCCAACCCAAGCGAGCCCAGTCGATTATCAAATTCAGAATGACGTAAATTCCAAAACATTCTCATAAATCTTCTTTGCACTGCCTCTACATTCTTAATGTCACCCAACAGATAAGCTTGCCGCGATGGCAAGATATTCACACTCAACCTCACAGGTTTCTCCTCATTCCTTATACTTAGTTAAATTTTTAATCTTTTACTGAAACATTGAACCTTGTGTGTACGGGAAATACATAAGTAAATAACAAATAATTGAATAATACCATGTGATTATAGAAGGAACTACAAAGCAGGGTGCAAGCATAAAGTTTATGAAATTTGTGAAAGTAGGTAATGAATAGTGATTGAAAGCGTACCTGTTTGCGATTCCTGCCCGTAATCTTCACGAAGTACTGCAGCTAAAGAAAAAAGCACCAAAAGTCAGCTTAACGACAAATGGATGGATAAATAAATAAAAGGCTTTAAAATGTCATACGGTACCTAGGACAGAGTGATTTTGATTGAGCGATGCTTGAACAACATGAACAATATGGTCGAAAGTGTATAAAACCTGGAAATGCACAATAATACATACAGTATTCAAAATGAAAACGCAACTCAATTCTCTCTAAAAGTTTAAAAGATTTCTGAACTACATGACAGTTTAAATAAGTTTAGTGTTTAAAACATTTAATTTTTGGTTTTGGGGTTCAAAAAGGATTCCCTCCAACGTCTTTACTCGGCCAAGAGCTCTAAACATTGATGTACAAACTCTTCTCGTAATTAATGAAAAATAAAACCAAGCCTGCGTAATGTTTCCAATGTCCTGTGGACGTCCAGCCTAACCATCCACTAGACCGGACGGCCACAACACACCAAAGTAATCTAAATAAACAAAAACCAACACACGACCCAAGTCACCAAAATCTATGCACCATAGCCATCAAACTCATAAAAATGCGAGCGGCCGACACATAATACGGTATGCCTGCAAAAGGTCAATCTTTGACATCCACCAACCTGACCGCAAGGGTGCCATCACAACACTTAACATGCCTAAATAACATCTCATCAGTGAGACATACAAATTCCGGCTCTTCAGGTTTAGAATAATACGTATTGAGCCGTCTGGCTTCAATAAAACCATCCAGCTTTCATCTCCGCTTTCTGACGCCACACAGAGACCAGCAAAATAGCCTAGACTCCGGATCCCAAACCGCTTTCCAAAACAACACCAAAACCCATCGACTGTAGCTAGTATACAAAATTGATTGGCGCTATTCCTCAAAAAACCATCAGAACATACGCGGCTACGTGCTTCGCAAAAAAAAAAAAAAACACTGAACACCAAAACCCAACAACAGAAAAAACATACAGAGTACAAAATATTATGAAATCGTGACACCTTGCCATTCACGAACACTCGCGCCAGCGGCAAGAAAAAGAGTGGGGAGTGAAGTGAGGAGTGGAATTGACGCGTGTTTGTATGAATTACCATGTTAATGAGCAAAATGATGTACTTTTTCAATGTACCGTGTGGTAGGGAAGGAATCTCATTTTGTAACACAGTCAGGGGAATTCTGCAAAGTAGAACTCGGGTTTTAAAGAACGGGCAAGTACTTGATAAATGAACTTGCTTTGGTAGCCTAACTGAATTCAGGAGAGAAACAAATTTGTATACTTTTTTTTGTTTTTAACCAAGAAACCTATAACGTCCCATCCCACTCAACTTCTTACACAAAAATAGAGTGCGAGGTTACAAGCCCACAAGGTCTACTAACCTCACTCAGTTGGCCTTTTCTTGTTTCCGCTCATGCCTGCTCGCCAACTGATCACACACTTTTCGCTTCCTCTCTGTCAAGATATCTGCCTACAAAAGGCAATTGTGATGTTCTTTCCAAGAATAACATTGTTCTAACCACGCAAACTATTCGCAAACCCTGGACTTGGCGATGGGGTATCCGGGACAAGTAGGGGCTCTCCAGCAAGAGTTGGTCCTGTCCGGGCACCAACTCTTGCCAGGAAGATCCTTCTTGTCCCAGATAGCGCCTCACCAACAAGTCCATAATAGCCAGGGTAAGACAAGTTTGCTTGGTCAGAACGATGTTTATTCTTAGAAAGAACATGACAATGGGTTCTCGTAGGCAGCCATCTTGTGAGAGCAAAACAGAGAAGAGAGTGAAATAGTTGCCGCGCAGGCGCTAGCGGAAACGAGAAAAGGTGGGTAGGAGTCCTGTGGGCTCAGCAACTTCACAACAGATTCTGAACTCCATCTCCCCCTTTACCAAATTACAATAAATTCTAAATCCTGAGAGCGCCGAAAGAATTTCTACTGCATATCAGTATTGAACAATTACCATAGTTTGTTTGGTCTTCCAGTTGTACGAACTAATACATGATTCTGAGGTACCACATTTAGACTCGCCATCGCTGTGTTTCCGCTTCCAATTGTGCAGTAACGTTCCGTCCAATTCTTCACCGATTAATGAAAAATCTAAAGGAGAAATGAAAAAAAAACTTTGAACATCACTATGTGAAAATAATTTTGGACTTTTATCTTGTTGAGGCAAAGACACTAAAATAATTTTTAAAACTTGCTTAAAGTAGCATTACATTTTTGTTGGACTGCGCTGTTTAAGCAAACCTCCACACCAGCCTCACGAGGGAGTGGAGTTGGCCCGACCGATGTAGGAGGTTGCCGTGTCCCCACATGTTTTGAATGTCAACAACAACCAAAGAACCAAATTACTCCAAACAAAAGCCTGAAAAAGACAGCTGGGAAAAGTTTAACAGTTACCTCCAAAATAACTGTCGAAAATTTCGTTAATTTTTTCTGGTGCAAGCGTGTACGATGCGCAAGGATTCCCAACAATGAATGAACTTTTCTAATTGTACTAAAAACCTAGTGCTATGAAAAATTATTAAAAAAACTATCATTTACAGGTGAAGCAATTACAGGGACGGCACGGTAAAAAAAA
>JAHWFP010035656.1:0-16061 GCA_023313725.1 Lithobius niger
GTGAGTATGCCCCCACTGCAAACCTAATTCCTCCTTAGCAACTAAGTAGAGTAAGAGCCGAGGATAACGTAGCCTTGCCGTATTAGTTAGCAAGATAATCGCTACACCTCGTAGGACAACCTATGTAGAAGGCTGTCTAGTACGTAAGCCCCACCCAAACCCTAACCTAACTTGATTCAGTCTCATAGCTTTCTCACTGCCGTTTCCGGACACATGCTGCACGGTGGATCGAGTCTCCCTGTCTTCGCCTCTCCCGGTGTTTGGTCTTGTTAGGAAAGCAGATCGTGAATGTAATATTTCATTCATTAGCAGAGTGATCCTTCAATTATTTTACTAGCCCCTCCTCTACCCCTCGTCCTCTGCTCCTCCTTTTCTACCCCCCCCCTCCCCCTACTGCAAGTTAATCTCCGTGATCGTCTCCCGGTCATAGCCTCTCCCGTTGTTTGGTCTTCTTAGGAAAATCAATCGCATTCGCAATATTTCATTAGTACACCCCAGACCCAGAAAAGACGCTGATTTGTGTTTTGCTGAATTCAAAATAACCTTATCACTGAGAAAGCTAGCATTCAGTACGAGAGCAAGACGCCTGCTGCAAGGTAATCTCCGCGATTGTTTCATTCAACTTAGAAACCATTGACGTACACACCACGCACCACCAAATTGTTGCAAGTGATTTTCCTTCATTTGCTCACGCATGCAAAGATTGTTGCTGCCCACTTTAAAACAATTCAACTTCGCTCTCCAAGTCTGCACCTACGAAATAAATGCTCCTTTCCATCCTATCAGGCTGTCAATTTCGAGGCCCATAAAATTACAACATATAGACGTTTTGTTTGAAGGTGTCCGCTTTTAGTTGATACACGGATTCGTCTTTTTTTTTTAGCTCAACAACGAACGTCCAATATTCAAAACTTATAGCTCGCCAAAAATACCATTCATGCGACCAGACTGATTGATTGATTTTATTTACCATAGACCTTGTGTGCATGGTCATGCGACCAGACTCAGTTTGCAAGGTAGCAATGAACCGTGACGTGCATCGCAATTGCAGTCAAGTTTAAAGCGATTGTTGCACGTGTTTTTACGGTAATTGATTTTCACTTTCCTTACTTTTGCCGGAATGAGTATTATATTAGTAGATTCTTGCTGTTCACGCGCGGGTAAATTGTTGGCTCACCAGCATTGTTAGCATTTGCTTACCCTTTCCGTCTGTCGTTTGCTGATTGGCATTGTTGCGTTAAAACAATGTTTAAAACAATGTAAAACAATAAAAAGGATCGTTCAGGGCCCCATAACTCCGGAACGAGACGAGCAATCGAAATTTCTATTTCTATAAAGGGGCACTTCTCCGTAAGTAGATCTTTCAAATGAGCTAAGAACCAGCTTTAAACTCCGCTACAGAGCCCACCAGCATCTTACGCTGTGCGTCACCAAATTTCAGTTCCATTGTAAAACCTGCAATGTGTATTATCTCTGTATTCGGTAAGGTGCCTGCATAGAATGAGGGTGGGTAAGGGGAAGATCGGTGGCCGGTGGAATGTTCGTATGTGAGGATGAATGTCTGTTATTCCTGCTCTTCGCATTCTAAACAGACAGAGTTGGGGTGGGGGGGGGGGGAGGGGGAAGAGTGAGACCAGTGCATTTGTTGCCCACATTTATTCCGCGGCCACATATACGAAACTAGAAAGCTAATTTCGTAGCTAACTGTAAAATTGAAACGGAACCCGGGCCACTACTATTTTATGATTGATTGCGCATTAACCAAATCAGTTTTTTTCCGCTTGCATGGAGACCGAATAATGTCAAAAACGTCGACCCCTTTCCCCTTGTTACCAATAGAGAGGGTAAAAATTTGGGATAACTCAAAGATTTCTGTCGCGAAATTAGCCTGAATTTATTTGAATTTATAATGAGTTTTTTTTGCTGTTTATTGCATAGTTTTGATAGTTATAAGTGAATCATATCAAAAACCAAAACTAGTAAAAGGGGCCGCCAAGTTCCGATTGGTTCGGCCCTTCAAAGGAGTGATATCAACACACCATAACATTCGCTAAGTTAATCGCACCGCTTAATAGTTCGAAGGTTAAATGAAGACTAGAACATTGCTACTTTCGGTAGCAATGTTTAGGTTTTCATTTAACGTCCAAAGTATTAGTCGGTGCGATTAAGTTGACGAATGTTTTGGTGTGTTGATATCACTCCTTTGAAGGGCCGAACCATTCGGAACTTGGCAGCCCCTTTTACCAGTTTTGGTTTTTTATATGATATCAGTCCTTTTTTTTTTAATTGTGTATGAGACTCAACTCCACTACCGTACAGATGTGTAATAAAGTGCCACGTCAACAAGAAATTTGTTTTCAACAATTTGCTACTAACTTTTGCCCATAGGTCGAACCATTCTCAACTTGGTGGCCTCTTAACCATGTTTTGGGTTTGTTTATTTTGCTTTGTTTTTAGAGTTGGTTTATTTTTCGTGAATTGGACGTGAATACAATTTCTTTGGCAACGTTGTTTAGATTTATCGTGCTACACTAATGTGTGTCTAAGCACGCACGTTAGTATACACGTTGTCATTGTCCGAACTTTGGCTTTTCAATGAGAGGCGATGCCGACAATACTAGCAATGGTTATAACAATATTTTCGTACTTACGCGCCATCCCACGCCATCCTCGTCACCCTTAGGCTCCAAACCATAAAAGGTATGCAGTTCGTATCGTACTGCAGCCATTCATTCAATTTTTTAGCTGGAAGCCTTCCCGTTATCTCGGTATCGATGGATAATCACCGTATGGAAATTAACATGGGGATGAGCGGACTAGAATTAGCTAGCCAGTAGCTTGAGGGTAAGATTTTGCATTGAAAGCAGCTTAGCTGGCATTTCTACACGAGTTAATTTTTTGTCAAGTCGGTCATTGCTCTTGATTTCAACACAATTTAAGCTTTTGTACCCCATTATTATTTTTCCTCAAGTACCTGTAATGTGCCCAACTATGCTTCAAGATATAAGACACTGACGCTATGGCGCCGCGCCACAATGGTTTACAACCTCTACAATTAAATTGATGTGATGTTTGTTGCGATGATTGTTGCCTAACTTGGTGCGACACACTCGCGTATGTCTAGGTATGAGTGACTTGTGAAATTAACTGACCCGCCTGCCTCCCTTCCCTCCCGTCCGAAACTGTTACTCCATGAATCCATCCCTCCAGTAGCGTGCGGAAGGGCACAGACCTCCGAGGGGGCAGGGGCAAGTTCCAGTAAAAGGGGACGCAGTAAACGGGACCTTTATTTTTGCTCGTCAGGCTTTTGCACCTTTTTTTTGCTTGTCATTGTTTTGTTACCCCTTAATGCCCCTTTCTGTCCCTTTCCTGGCCTTCTCTTTATCCTTTTTGGGTCTCTAAAGACCGTTCCTTTTGCTGCAACACCAGCATTTATCAGTTGGGAAACAAAATAGAGCGTATTTTTTCCCCCCAAAAAAACTGTGGATCCGTAGATCTTCAGAGTCCGTGGAAGGAGAAGAAGCGCACGACAGTGCTAATATCGTAAGATATCTTTTATTCGGGGCCCAGGCTTAGCGTAAACGCCAGCCTACGTTTCACCTCAAAAACCAACATGGAAAAGACAAAAGGTCCAACAACCGAGCTCGCGCTCGTCATGCGTATAAAACAATACTGCTTCGCTACAATGTATAGTTACATATTATGACACCCAGTGCCAACAAAAAGGGCAAAAGGGCATTTTTTCCGAAAACGACAGGGGAAATTCCTCCCCCCCCCCCCCCACACACACACACACTGCATTCCTCTTGCGTGATGTATCAAGCCACTGAGGACGGGAAAAGTCTCATGTATAACTGGTGGCGCCGCTCAGACGCCATCCTGTGAACTGACATTTTGGCCCCCAACGTGTCCAAGTGGAAGCGTCATACAGAACCAAACTCACCCCAATCTTTGCATCCACATTGCTAGTAAACATGGGGCTCCTACACGGGACGAGAACCCTCGCACTTGTGGACCCCAACCTTGCCCAACTTTAAACAACCAAGCAAACTTATACCCCTACATCCATGACCCCAAACGCTGATCTTCTTTTGATTTGATTTCCTCCCATTTCGAAAACGATCTCCGTGTAAGGTTTCTTTTTATAAAGTTCCTGTCTTTGTTTTTTTCATTTTTCAGGTGAGACCGTGAAATCAAACATGAAGAATCCTGCGACTGTAATTCTAGTTTTGGTACTGGGCCCAATGCTCTCGACTAATCCCGCATACAGCATCTCAACGCTACGACCAAAGTATAAGGAGTTTATTGCGAACGAAATAGCTCACGACAACAGATTTATTAAGTTGTATAATGAACAAGTTAAAGCCGGTACTTTGAAAGGTACCGACATCATGCCCTATCGCGAAGCCGGAAAAGTTCTTGCCGAATGTGCCAAGAAAGAGCGAGGAGCTGTTGAGACTAAGCACAAAGAATACTACGCGAAGCTGGAGGCCTTAAACAGGGAAGCGGGTAATATTGTGTATGCCGGGGCATATTGCTGTGCAGAATTGTCGAGATTAGCTGCGATTATAAACGACGCCGATTTGCTTAAAGAATACCAACAAATTGGAGATGAGCAGATGAAAGCCACCCAAGACTGCAAAGTTGTCTATGAGAATTACCTCAAGAATTATAAACAACTTTGGAATCTTTATGAACAATCAAGAAACGCCTAAAGAAGGAATAATGCCCAATTTATAAAAAAAATACTGTTACCCTGTGCAGTACACTATTTCTTTTCGAAATAGATAAATAAAGCATACTTTGAGCAGCATGAGTATTTTCTTTCATTTACTTGAAGTCATTGTTCAGAAGTTTAGTATTCAATTCGCCAACATGAGCCCTTTTGTAGAAAGGCAATGAAATACTTTCCGAAGTAACGGAGCGATGGGCTTGAATTTTATAATTAAACGCTTTTTATCATGGACATATCGTAAGCTACGTTAGGACTTTAAACGCTTCACAATGGATGGGGAGGGAGAGGGGAAGTTTCTTGGGGGCTACTATGTTCAAAACTCTAAACCTGAAATTTACTGGCATTGTTCCAAATGAGGGGGGGGGGGAGATTGAGGCTTAATGGCGCGTCGACAGCTCGGTCATTAGCGCCAACCTCAGTCACAGTGCAGTGGTCCGGGTTGCCACTGCACCAAACATTACAGAGATAGTATTCAAACCCCTAATCTAAATCTTGTCATACAACTGTACCTCCTGCAAAAATTGAAAAACACCGGACAGGAAGGCAGACTTGTCGCCCAATTGATGCGCAGTGTCCTGCGGAAGATGAAAACGACGACGAACACCATAAAGATGGCGACAATCAACAAGGAAGTACCGGACCGCAAGCGGCCGTCGACACCAATGTTCCAAATGACAAGTTAGGGTGAAATTCGATTTGTATCGTGCTCGACGATATCCGAGTATCTTACGCGGCAAGTGCCGTTTATATATACAGGGTGAGTCAAAAGTCTGGTCACACGCAAGTAACTGCCGATATAATGGTGCTATGTTAATTCTGAAGACATATTTGTAATGTAAGTCAGATATGGGGAAGCTAATGAAGATATTTTCAATGACCTTGAAAAAAGCATTCAAGGCTTCTATGATTGTAGTAAACGAAAACGGTTATGGATTAGGCCTAAAGTAATGCGCTATCATTCACAATACAGAAAGTCACGTTCGGTATGTGTTTACTTTCTGATTTTACATTTATTTATTTTTTTTAGCCGAAGCCTAAGGCCCTTTTGAGTGATTTTCCAGGCCGGCTGCAACGATATCCCAGCAATGAAAAACGTTTTGTCGTTACGAATGCCCTGACTTTAATCCAAAGGTGGGAAAAGCCTGGATATTCGAATGACGCCACTTTTTAACAGCTTCTTAAATCATTATGTCATTACAGATTACTTCCATTAAAGGGTAAATTATAAGTTTATGGTGAACAGGAAACAATAGACAAGATGAATTAGCCTCACTTTCTCACTGGCAAAGATGGATTTATATTTCTGTCACCTAGAACTACGCTGATACCTCCCCGCCCCCTTCAAAACAAAGTGCTTTCATCGGATTTTTTTCCAAGAAAAACGTTTCAAGAAAAATGCAGGATAGGCCTACGATTACAATGCGCCGAACATAAGGTGGGCGGGTTGGAAAATAGGTTTAAAGGTGTGGGCCTTCGTATGCGTACGTAAACTTGTTTTTTTGGGGTGGGGCGGAATTTTACCTTGCAGTAGTAGTAGGCTAATTGTAGCATTATTCGAACGTACATATTACCGACTAGAAGACATGGCCTAAATAACGGAGTGGGGGGAGGGGGGGAGGCGGGGCTGAGAGGGGCAGGAATGAAAGTGCTCCAAAGAACGAGGTGAAAATCTTTGAAAAAAATTCGAATTATTCGCATTCTATTTTAAATGTTATTTTCATTATGGTGCCTTACATTTCACAACACAAGAAAAATAATCGTACCTTAACAATATAGTGGATGTTTTCTAGTAGCAGGGGGAGAAAAGTGGGATGTAATTTCTCCCCCCCCCCCCAAGAAAAAAGTTTTTCCGCCCTTGGAAATGAAGTGTGGGCATTCGTAACAACAATGCGTTTCGGCGGTTGTGGCAACCGGGCTGGATGTCACTCAAAGGGGCATTAGGGCCGGAAAAAAATAATAAATGTAAAATCAGAATATAATCACATACCGAACATGGCTTTCTGTGTTGTGAATAATGGCTCAATACTTTAGACATAATCCTTGTCATACGTTGTTTTCTTTTATTGCAGCCTGAACTGCACTCGTTCAGTTGCATTGATTGACGCAGGAAAGACTCAGATCATATACGTGCACTCGCTTGTAGAGGCAACCCCTAAGCTTCACTGCATGGGAGTTAAAACTTGCAGGGAAGACTATGTTGTTATTTTATTTTCCTCATAACTATTGCAATTATGTTCCGATTTTCAATCTGTTTTCGCTGTTTGTCATGTTTGATGCTCGCGTACAACTTTATAATTAACCTTTTTCCTGTATCTTGCGCCATTTGGAAGATAGAATGCAGATGACCTTGAATGCTTTTTTCAAGGTCATTGAAGATATATTCATTGGCTTCCCCATATCTGACTTACATTGCAAATATGTCTTCAGAATTAACATATAGTCGCTAGACTTTTGGCTCACCCTGTTACATGATTGGAAGGAAAACTAAAACTACTTGATATCTCCGTTCCTATTCGAGATATTTCGACCAAACTTGGCCGGCAAGTAGATAGGTATCAAACGTACATTTATATAAAAAATTATGCAATTATGTGCAAGAGTAAAAGTAAGGAGCCACACGTAAATTTGAAAACTGTTCACTTCCTGTTATTCTTGTTCTTGTATGACACCATTTCAGAAAAAACTACTACACGTATGTAAAATCTGAAACATGATTAAAGTCAGAAATTTCCTTGGCCTACATCCTCATGAAGACCACTTTTTTTCAACTGGCCGAGCCATTCAGGAGTTATGGGAGTATATGTAAATTGTATTGGGGCTCTAGCCCGAAGCCATGCGCCCACCCTAATACTATGAACAGAGCTCAAAACAAACAGGGGACCCTCAACGATCAGTTTTATTATTTTACATTGTTTTAACCATTGTAATTAGGGAACAGTAGGGCGTGGTGTGTTGGTGCTGGACTAATGTTTAGATTTAGGATAGGTTAAATTAGGTTAGGCATGAGTGTATGGCTTCACAGGCCGTGTAGTACTCAAAATAAAAAAACAAACAAACAATTAGGGAACAATGCCACTCAGCAAACTTCAGATCCATTCGTCGTGCAGGTGCTATACGACTTTGCTAAAAAGTTGAGTGTTGATGGGTGCTGGTGTGTTGTGATGGACTTTGTGTGAATAACCGTTATCGTGGGGGGGGGGGGGCGGGGGTAAATAGGCAGTAGTCTGTAGTTAGGTATAAGCTTTTTGTTGTTGCTACATTTGTACGGAGCGTGCGACTGCGGGTCAAGGTTCCAGACAATAAATTGAATTGAACTGAAAGCATCTTCTGGTGTAGTGGAATTTGATGGTGACTGTGGTAAAGGTGAGGGTACACTATACCAGTGTCATTTTCATGTTGTACGAGCGTACGGCTGTGGGCCAAGGCTTCTGTATGATAACTGAAATGAAATGAAAGAATCCGTGTTTCAGCTAAACGCATACAGTTTTATACCAAACTAAGTTACGTTGTTAATTAGCAGCTGTAAACGATAGAATGAAGTATTTATTTCGTAGATGGAGGCTTTCATAGTGAGCTCAATTGTTTCAAAGTGGGCAGCAACAATCACTGCATGATCGCCCATTCACACCTTTGCAAACAAAAAATAAAATTACTGCTAACATAATTTATTCAACCGCGCCAAGTAAGGCAACAAACATCACATTAATTCAATTGCCGAGGTCATAAACCTTTGGAGCTCAAAAGGTACACGGATTACAAACAAAACGTCTAGTGTGCCGTAAAAAGGGATTATTTGATTGAAGTTTCACTTTATTTGTTAAAATGTACACGGATGATTTTGATGATTTTTAATTCAAATAAGCAAACGTACAATTGAGAAACTTGAATCTGTTTAAGTGCTGTTATGTTTTAACAATAATTTAATTGGTATTTAATTGGTAGTTAGGCTTTTTAAAATAAATAATCAAATATACAATTGAGAAAATTGCATCTTTTTAAGTGCTGTTGTGTTTTACGAATCGTATATTTAAAAACGTAAAGCACAACATCACTTAAACAGATGCAATTTTCTCAATTGTACATTTGATTATTTAAATTAAAAATCCAAATACCTATTAAATATCAATTAAATTGATAAAGCATAACAGCACTCACACAGATTCAAAATTCTCAATTGTACATTTGCTTATTTGAATTAAAACTTTATCCGTGTACATTTTAACAGGTAAAGTGAAACTTCAATCACATAACCCCTTTCTTTACGGCACACTTGACGTTTTTGTTTGTAATCATACAAGGCGATAGCCATTTACATATATGATGGAGTCCACTCTCCAGCAAAACTAAAACTATTAATTACTACATTGCTATTCAATATATTTTGACCAAACTTGGCCAGACAGTAGATAGGTATGGAATATATATTTACACCAACTTTTATGCAATTCCGTGCTAGCGTAAAAGTAGGGAGCCACACGTAAATTTGAAAACAGTTCACTTGTTGTTGTTGTGGCTGTTCTTGTGTGACACGGGTTCAGAAAAAACTACTGCACCTACCTAGAATCTGAAACATATGATCTAAGCCAGATATTTCCTCGGCCTTCATCCTCGCAGAAATCACTTTTTCGATTGGTCGAGCCATTCTGGAGTTACGGGAGTACAATAGCTTTACTTGCAGCCCTGGCCTTCTGCTATGCGCCCACCCTAAAAGTTTAATTATAATGCACTTTACTGCAAAACACAACATAAAACAACAACGCACCACACCATTCTGGCTCCCAAGAGGGATTCTCCTGCAGAAAGTGGATGGAGAGTTTGGAAAGGTAACTTCCTTTGAAGCACATGGCTTTGAGAAACTTGTTATTAGGGGTTGAGTGACATGTGAGACGGAAGTTCGCTTAGTGACTCTTAAACGGCGCGGAGGTGCAACCATTCACGACATAGCAGATGTAGTGTTTGTTCGAGGGATACCGTTCCTCGTCTTTGTCACTGATCACGCACCAAAGTGCCATCGTTGTGGAATGCAAGGGCACTTCCGGCACGCGTGCGCAGCACGTTCGTGTGCAACTTGTGGTGTCTGAAGAGACCCACGTCAGCTTTGCCAGCACCTTCTAGAAGAGGCGCGAGTTGAAGACATTTGCTGGCAGCGTCTGGAAAATGCAAGGAGAAAGGACGACGCAGGGATCCAGAAGCAGCAGCAGCAAGTGCCAGCCCCGGGGCAGAGTGCCATGACTGGAAGCACCACGAAACAGTCCGGTGCCATGGATGAGCCACGATTGCAGCAATGTGGCGGGACAGCTGCCTTTGCCAGTGAGACACAAAGACAAGAACGAGACGAGATGGGAGAAACATTTAAACGTAATTTGAAAACTAGCAACGATACGAGTGACGAACCGTGGCTCACACCACCAGCCAAGTGACAGCGAGGGGGCAAGAAGCGAAAAACGTCAGGCCAGTCAGTAGAGAAAGGAAATAAAAATCAGGTGCTCGGATGTATTGAAGAACAAATAGCAATGGATGAGCAGGCAGAATGTAACGTAGGTGACGAACCAAGTGACGTAGTAAGTGATGTACTTAGAGAAGGTCACTCATACGCTGGTTCAGAAGGGCAGGACCAAGTTTTGCATTCGGCCCACAGTCAGGGAGAAGTCGCAATTCCTAACCTAACTGCGGGGATTGTGCAGTTAGTTGATTCGCAAGCTATCCAAAACAGTCAATTTATAGAAGTAAGCCAGGTAGATGGCTTGGGTAAGGGCAGTCAGTTATGTTGGGGGGGCGGGGGATTAAGATAGGGTAGTTCTGTACCATCTGTTGTCTGCTCAGGGTTGGTAGAATAGGGTACCTTTCGCAACATTCAATACTGCCACATGGAATGCCCGAGGGCTTCAAAATAAATTGGCAGAGGTGGAGCGGCTGCTGGATTATACACAAATACTGGGGGTTCAGGAAACTAACGGCATGCATGGATTCAATGCGGCGTCCATGTGTGCCGATTTCGTGTACTTCAACCTTAAGGTAAGAATTTTCGTTAGCTGGGCAGTGCCGTATCAATCATATCCACTAAATTACCAGGTAGAGGATATTGATGCAATTAAACCATGGATTGGACAGGAGTGGACTGCTATTGTCTTCCTTCATGCGACCAGAAATCCGGCGTCTGCGGATTGGTACACCTGGCTACGTCAGCTGCCTGTGCCGTGTTTAATTGGTGGTGACTTTAACGGTTACTACTACGATTAGGGGTCATTACGTGTTGATGCCAGGGGGCATAGGTTAGCCAGCGCTATTGATCGGGAAGGCTTGTGTGTTGCTAAATGGGCGCCCAACGTTTGCCAGGTGGCAGTATGGAGTGGTCCAGAAATCAGTCCTGGATTTCTTCGTGTGCACACCGTCTTTGGCAACTAGGTTTACTTTCGATGTCTCCGATGACCAGGCTGGTAGCGATCACTTTCCGGTTCTTTTGCGCCCAGTAGGGAGTTGTGCGCTGGCTGTTGAGGCGAGCAGGATGTGTCCCTTAGTTGACAACGGATATTTTTCTGGATGGGTTTCCGCCAACATGCGCAGGAGACGTGACAGGGTGTACACCAACTCGCGGTCTGGTCGGCAACATCCTGCATGGTGGCGCATGCCTGTGTGGTTGCAGTTCGTGACAGAAGGAGAATGTATTGGAAGTGGAAGTGTGCTCCTTGTGACGAGACATGGCTTGCGTACAGGGGCACGGTTCAAGAGTCAAGTTTCCTGATCAAGGCTGAGAAGATGGCGTATGGTAGCCAGCTTTGTGCGTGGGTTGAGTCAGCCTGGTCGCTAGCACAGGCGTGGCACGCTCTTCGACAACAGGATTCCAAGGTCAGTGGATTTATGCTTTTAAATCAATGGCGGCCTTTCGCACCATACTTCGTGGTGAGAGCGTGGCAGATTCTTTCAATGCCAGATTTGCCAGTGTATAAGCACTCCCTAGCGGCTCTTTGCCACCTACATCGCTGGCAGCTTGCCAGTCCAGTGGTGGCGACACCCTTTTGGTACTCCATGAATATGAGACGACTCTTTCGAAGTGCAAAAGTTCCAGTGCACCAGGAGTAGGCAGGGTGTCATGCGAAACTCTGAAGGCACTGTCGTGTGAAGCTAAAGAAGGGCTACTAGCTCTGTTTCAGGGCATCCTTGACAGAGCGGAGATCCCGGCTTTGTGGATGTACACGATCTTGGTGCCCGTTCACAAGGCGGGCAGTGATAGGTCGTGTCTGTTAAACTAAAGGCCTATTGCGCTTCTCTCATGTCTATGGAAGATCTTTGAGCGGATGCTCATCCTGCATCTGAGTTGGCATATGGAGTACTTAGAGTGTCTAGCCTCAATTCAGATTGCATATCGGCTGAACAGGGGTGCACAGGACGCATTTTTCTATTTTCTGTCCAGTATCAGGGAGGCCTGGGCACAGCGTCAGGCGGTGCTTGCCATCTTTCTCAATATAAAGGCAGCTTATGATACTGTGTCAATTAGCTGAGTAGATGCTAGCCTTGTGGTGTAAGCCCGAAGCTTACACAGACTATTGTTTCCCTCTTAGGGGAGCGGAGGTTTGTGACGTGTGTTGGCAGGTTCTGGTCATCGGAATCGGGGTTCTTCCAGGGAAGCTGTCTTAGTCCGACGCTCTTTGCGATAGCAATTAATGATGTTATCATTGAGCTGGGAGAGTCAGCTAACATAGTGTGTTATGCTGAGGATGTTGCTGTGTGGTTCGTGGGTTCTGATCTTTGTTATATGGCTGAGCATGCACAGCGTGCTCTTGACTTTGTGGTGGGTCGTATTTCGGACCGGGGGTTGCAACTAGCGCCGGCGAAGACTGAGGTTGTAGTCTTCTCGCGATAGCGAGATGTTCTGCAAGCAGAGCCAACCATGGTAGTTAGAGGAATATGTGTCCGACCCAAGCGTCAAGTAAAGTACTTGGGCATCTGCTGTACTCGGATTTGTCTTGGAATGCCCATACAACCAAGCTGCAGGCCATGGTGCAGTCTCAGACCGCTGTGCTTCGGACATTGGCCAGAGGTGCGTCTTTCACGTGTGGGGTGCTTCTAGCAGTATGTAGGACATTTATAAGGTCAGGGCTAGACTACCACTTACCGTTTTTATGTAGCACTCCACGGCACACCAGTGAATGAGTGTCTGCATGTAGTATCAGGCTGCTTAGCATCAACGGCAGTGGATGTGCTTTGGGTTGAGTGTGGAGATCCCCCACTCGAGTGCCAGGTCACCGAGCTCCTCACAGTTCTGTGTTTGCGGAACTCAAGTAGGGGCATGACAGATCCAGTATGGTCAATACTTGCGGATTATAGGTGGTTGAAGTAGAAGACGTGTGGTCTTCTGGGTGTTGTGGGTTGCGGTGTGTCCATCCTGCATCAGGTCTCGGGTCATGTTTTCGATGTGGCTTGGGCACGTCTACTCTGGCCCTGGATTTGGTGCCCTGAGACACTCAGTATTTTTCAGTCAGCGCATGTGGACTGTGACATAATTGTGATGCAACGTATTTTGCTGCGATGCAGGCTGGCGAGATTGGCGTTTGCATTCCGTCCCTAAAGCTTGCGTGGAAGCGGAAGGTGTGCGGAGTAACATTTAGTATGGTTTATGAGATGCTGGCCGTCTCGGTTGCACTGGCGCTCGATCTCGGTCTTCCGTCTTTTCCAGTTTGCACGGACTCCTTATCGTGCATTGAGGGCTTGCACCACTCCTTGAAGCAGTTTGATGTGGATGAACCTCTGGTGTACACAGTAGGCTGGAAGTTTTGGGTTACTTTGCGTAGGGGCTTAGTGGTTGTCAAGTAGATCCGGGGACATAGTGGAATTGAAGGAAATGAGCAGCCGGTTGGCCTTGCATGAAAGGCTGTAGTGCAAGATGCTCAGCAGTTGCAGCCCATTCTCTCGGTCAGAGCCAGATAGTCATTGATACAGGAGTGGTCTCTAAAGCAGTGGCAGGAAGAGTGGTGCAGAGCAACGACAGGCCGCACCTTGTATCAAATTCAACCGGTTTGTAGTAAGCAACTAGTCATGAATCGGCTGAGCCACGGAGAGGCTAGGCTGCTTTCGCGGTTGCAAACGGCACATTCGATTTTGTGGGGACACCAACACCGGTTTTGGTGGGTCGACACTCCGAGTTGTGCAGTGAGCCATGTTGACATGACTCCGGAGTATTTCATTATTGTATGTCCGGTTTTTCAGCACAAGCGGGGTGTGCGGTGTACCTGGGTTCAGGACCGGCCAACGGTCCAACTCTTGCTAGCTGCGACATCGGGGAAGGGTTTACTGTGGAGGCTAAGAATGCTGGTCAAATTCTGCATGGCAACGGGTGTACAGGTGTAGCAGCTGTGTGCAGCTCATTTCTCCTCTCCAGCGTGACTGGCTGTGTTCATCCTACCGAGGCTCGGCGAGAGTCGGGGTCGTTGCGATTTAGTTGCCAATGGTGCTGGTGAATGTGAGTGTGCTTCAGTGCCTTGAAGGGATTTGTGCGTGGTGGTCAAGATGTTCGGTGAACTCCAGTGTCCTTATGCCCTTGTGCCTTTGTGCCTACGTGCCCTAGTGCTCCTGTGTCCTGGTTGGTCGGTGAGATTGTGTGGTGCGGCACAGAGTCAACGCTTCATGCAGTGAGAGAATCAGTGGTCAGAGTGTTGATGGTGGTTCGGTGACAGGGCTATTCTGCCGTGGCGCTTCGGGGAAAATCCAGTGCTCTAGTGCGTGTGTGAAACCGTATGGTGCAGTGAGACTAGGGGCAACACTGGGTCTTGTACACAGATGGGGAAGTCATGCACAAATCAATTGGCCGGAATGTCTAAGATGATCCTAGTACCCTAATGTGCGTGTGTCCCGGGAAAAGGTCAGATGCCGGTCAATGAGGCCAGTTGTGATTTTGTACACAGTGGATTGATCTGATGTGTGATGTTCTTGGTTTATTGTGTGTGGTAGGAGTGCTATTGAGTGCTATTGAGTGCTATGTGTTTTGTGTTTCTTGAGGTATTAGGTGAAGAGAGGCGTACGGTTCTGGACCAAGGCTCCTGAAATAAAATGAAATGAAAGAATGCCTTTCCGAGTTTCCAAGTGGTTCCGAGTGACTGTGGCTCAGTGCGGTAACGCTGTGCGGAGTGGAGTTACTTTGTATTAGAACTGTGTTGGTGCTGGTTGTGGCTCGTAATGTAGTAGTTACTGTTAGTTGGTACTGTTAGTTGGTACTGTTAGTTTGTATGGCTGTAGTTGTTGTCCGTAGTAGTTGTTTTGCGGATGTGTGAGTATTGATGTAATTAGAATTGGAGTCGGAGTGCATGGCTGTGGGCCGCGACTCCTAATAAACAAATCAAAATCGAAAGAATCCGTGTTTCAGCTAAACGCATACAGAATTAAACCAAACTAAGCTACGTTGTTAATTTCAGGGCCTTCGGCCTCGAAATTGGCAACTAGAAACGATAATAGATGCAGGCTTTCAGAGCTGAGTTGAATTGTTTCAAACTGATTAGCAACTATCGACTTTGCATGCATAAACCTTTCTAACGCGATGCCATAGCAGTAAAAAAGGTACACGGATTACAAACAAAAACGTCAAGTGTGCCGTAAAAAAGAGGGTATATGGTTGAAGTTTCACTTTACTTGTTAAAATGTACACGGATAAAAAAAAATGGTGATTTTTAATTGAAATAATCAAATGTACAATTGAGAAACTTGCATCTGTTTAAGTGCTGTTGTGCTTTACCAGTCATGTACTTAAAACGTAAAGCCCAACAGCACGTCAACAAATGCAATTTTTTCAGTTGTACATTTGATTATTTCAATTAAAAATCATCATTTTTTTATCGGTGTACATTTTAACAAGTAAAGTGAAACTTCAATCATATAACCCCTTTTATTACGGCGCACTTGACGTTTTTGTTTGTTACCTTATTTTTGATTTGCTACCTCGTTTCTTCCGATTTCCCAACGCGATTCCCATAAAGATGGTTTTTCTTTAAAGTTCACGTCTCCTGCGGCTTTAATGCTAGTTTTGGTACTGGGCACAAGTGGTGTATTCTCCTCGAATTTTCCCTTGGACAGCACCTTCGTACTACGACCAAAGCTTATGGAGTTACTAGAGGAAGCCCGTGCTATGCACGGGGCCGGTCACATTTCCCGGGACACATTTCCCGGGACATTTTTCCGGGACATTTTTCCGGCACTCTAATTCTTGTCAGATTGATCGACTACTCATGCCTGCCTCCTGTTTGCATGCAGGTAGAATAAGAGAGCGCATTTGCAATGCGGGCGCGAGGAGAGGAGAAGTGATTGTTCGGCCCGACAACTTGTCAGATTGAACCTTTAT
>JAHWFP010035656.1:25825-44677 GCA_023313725.1 Lithobius niger
CCCTCCCGCGGGGCGCCCGCCCGCGCCCCCCCCCCGGCCCCGGGGCCCCGCCCGCCCCGCCCCCCCCCCCCCCCCCCCCGTGAGAACTGGGATCGACAAAGCTAAGAATCGGAGTGGGGATTCCCTAAGCATCTAACTTCATTAAAAGCCAAGATTAATTTCTGAGCCAGAACCAGACGTGGTTCAGTTCTAAACAGTGCCGCAATTAGGGGTGGTGCAAAGGGTACAAGGTACCCGGTCCCAGGAGGCAGGGGGCCCAAAATTCATCAGTGGGGGGAAGGGCGCAAATAAGACAAAAGTCACTACATTTTGGTTGGGTTTGGAAGGGGTCACTTTTCTCCTAAATTTGTTTACTTGTTGAAGAGGGCCCAACATTTTGTCCTTGCACCCCTTCTTGGTAAATGCCAGCCGTGGCAGGCTGGTTTTAAATGGTGATTTACTCATTCGGGTTCGCCTAACTGTGGGGGCTGGGTGACTAACAGTCGTATTCCAGAGAAATCCACTCAAGTGAGAGTGTGAGAGGGCAAACGTGAGTGCAAACTTCTAAGGTAAGGGTCAACAATTTTAGGACAGCGACAAAAGCGAATGTGGGTGTAATTACAACTGAGCAGAGTTGGACTGGCCAGAAATGGGCGCCATGTGTGTTACTATTAGGACATCAATCCCGAGACATATTTGTAATCCCGGGATTTCGGGATTCTTTTCTCCCAATCGCGGGATCCCGGGATTAATCCCGAAATTCGGGACTTATTATTATTCTATATTTTTTCATGACAATTCCGGACGCAACTATAGGGTTTCAAAGTTTGACGTTTAACATGGAAGTTCGTGCTGAGGCTCAAATAAGGACCCATGTTGCAGTCCTTTTGTCCAATGACGCTGCAGTAATAAGACAAATAAACAAAATACGCTTTCAGTATTTTTTTTTTTTGTGTGCGTCTGTAATTGCGTGTTGACTTTATTTCTCTTTCTGACGCCAGAGCAAGCAAAAGACGAATTCAATATATACGCTTTTATCCATTTTCTTTGATGATGTTGCAAGGACACTGAAGAATTTTTCAGTTCCAATCTTGTTCTAGAATTTAGATGCTGTTACTAGTAGTTAAGACTCGAGTCTGTAGACCGGAGGAAGGGAACATTAAATTCACGAAAAAAAAATAATCAATTTACAACTTTTTTTTTTCACGAATTTAACCTATTTTCAATCCCGGAAATCCCAGGATTTAGGTAGCCATAATCCCGGGATTTTTGGGACTAAAAAATGACCGGGATCCCGGAATCCCGGGATTCGAGATCCCGGGATTGAATGCGTTAGTTACTATGAAGGTATTTCTGATTCAGTGATGACAACTTGAATTTTTCCGTGAAGAGGCTTTGGATTTCATATCCAGTACCTTTTTTTTTTTTTACGATTTCACAGAAATCAACAGTTTGATAAAACAGATGGATCATAAATTTCCCCTCTCTTCAAAGAAGTTTTGTTTAGTAAAATCAGGAGGTAACAGTGGAGTGCAGAAGGTGCGGAGGGCTGGGCTAATACTCTTTTTTTTTTCATTTAAAAAGTGTCCGTAACTGTGCTGCGGCGGTGTTTCAAGATCCATACAACATGAGTGTGCCCTTTTTTCAAGAGTTGCCTCTTCCTCTCGGCGGGGGAAGGGAGGGGGGCGGCGGCGGTTATAATTGCCTTTACATCCGTAAGACGTGGGAGGTATTCGTACTTAATTCTTACTCTAACATTCCACCATTTGCACAAGTCCGTTTGGGACAGAAGCTGCGGGTTTTGCTTCCGGCTCTAGGCCAATTGATTCCAAATTAGTAATTTACCAAAACAACGGTAAGAGGCCTTCCAACCCAGGATAGAATTGGAGTGCAACAGGGAAGTAAAACACACAATTTCTATCTCATTCGGACTTGGCTTGAAGAACGGAACTCCTCCACTTCAAGATCGTTTCAACGCACTTGAGCGGAGTTGAGACATATATCTAATTGTAGCACAATTGATATTTTTAAAACCTATTTATTAGTTAAAACTTACACACCTTAGTTTTAACGTAGATTATCCCGGAAATTGACCAGTGGTTCCATAAATGAACGCGTCGGGTCATGACCCAGCTCGAGATATGGACCATGCGGTAAAATTATCAAAGGCGCTGCCTCGTCGCCATCTTTTCGTTGCAGTCTGATCTTACATTTTCCACACAATGCAGCTTTATAATTATGAAAACCAACCGCTAATCCGCCATAGAGCGTCATAGTTTTTGTTCTGGAAACCTGTGGGCGTACAAGGTTGATGTACGTTTATACTCGAACACGCAAGCCATGTCTGGTCCCCATACCTACTGAAGGACATTGATCGGGTTGAATCAGTTCTGAGGCGGGTCACAAAGACCTTGCCAGGTCTGCTAAATTTCAAATACAATCAACGAATTAAACTCCTTAAACTTGATTCTCTTGATTACGCAGATTAAAATCCAATGTAATCCTAATTTTTTTTTTGATTTGTACGGTCAGCGACGTGATTGGAGTTCTTTTTCAGATGGTCTGTGGAGTTAACGTTAACTTTTTTTTTGTGATACTGGCAAACCGGAGTCTGATTCCGTTTAGCTAGATTGAGCAGTGATTTTTGTATGCTACTTTGCTGCATTAGAGAATAAATTTACTCTTCCCATAATTAGGAATTTTTTTAAAGCTGACACGCGAAGTTCTTTAAAGGGACATTCCTCCCATTTTTCTTGATCCTCCATATAAAGTCCGGTCCCAGAGTTCTATTAACTTACCGTTAGCCAATCCCTTGCTAAAACTCCGTGGTGTGGCTGATCCTTAAGATGTCCACCATTACCTCTACTATGTGTGGATTGACAGCCACAAGAGCCAGGACCATCTGTTTTCATCCTTCATTGCCCCCTATACAATCCCGTCGTGGTCCACGCCGCGGTTTTAACGTACCACTCGCTCTTAGCCTGGCTGCAACATTACCGATGATTCGTTGGGCCGGCTGTGATTTTTGTTTGCTACTTTGCTGCATTAGAGAATAAATTCACTCACTTTGTCACCCTTGAGCAAATTTAAATATTCAAGATGGCGTCCAAGATGGCTAAAAAATAATATATCGGCCATACCTTTGGTGTCCAATACTATGTTTTCACGGTCAGAGAATACTAATAACGGATTATCTTGTTGATAAAATATACGCCCTTTTTTTAGGGGCTGGTGTCACAGTCACCGCTTGATTTTTCGCTCACTTTCAACTTTCAGCTGCTATTCTGCCGTTTTTAATTTAAATAGAAGACCCCAATTAGATTCATTCAAAAGGTGTCTTCTTTGCATCAAGGGTAAATAAATGGGTTTATGTTAGGGACCGAGCTACGCCCTTTTTCTTAGGGGCTGGTATCACAGTCACCGTACGATTTTTTGCTCATTTTCAACTTTCAACTGCTATTCTGACGTTTTTAATTTAGGTGGACGACTCTAATTCGATTCATTCAAAGAAGACATTCCCACCTTTCGACCGAACCTAATTGGAGTCAGCCATACAAATTACAAATATCGGAATACTAGTAGTTGAAGATACTAGTTGAAAGTTGAAAAATCAAACAGTGACTATGATATCAACCCATAGTAAAAAGGGCGTAGCTCGGTCCCCTACCAATGATAGACCCTTTTAATTGCCCCTGGTGCAAAGCCTATATTCCCACTTTTCGAATGAATCTAATTAGAGCGTCCCACCTAAATTAGAAACGGCAGAATAGCAGTATAAAGTTGAAAATGAGCGAAAAATTGAACGGTGACTGTGTTACCAGCCCCTAAGTAAAAGGGCGTAGCTTGGTCCCTCATAATGATAAACCCATTTGTTTACCCTTGATGCACAGAAGACAATCCCACCTTTCGAATGAATCTATGAATCTAACTGGGGTCTTCCACCCAAATTAGAAACGGCAGAATAGCAGTTGAAAGTTGAAAATGAGCGAAAAATCGAAACGACGACTGTGACACCAGCCCCTAAAAGAAAGGGCGTATATTTTATTAACAAGATAATCCGTTATTAGTATTCTCTGACCTTGAAAACAAAGTATTACACACCAAAATGCTTATCCTGTCTGTTTTATAAGCGAAGATATGGCCGATATATTATTTTTTAGCCATCTTGGACGCCATCTTGAATAATTAAATTTGCTGAAGGGTGACAAAGTGACACCCTGCGAATTTCATTAAGTATGCCTTGAAGAAACACAAACACCATAAAACATTGGGCAGCCCTTACTTCCAGGTTTAGGATAAAAATGACATTTGGGTACCAGACTATTAGTTTTAATTTGCTGCTTCGCTTCTTACGATGTTCCCAAAACGATCCCCATATAAGATTGTTTTTTCTAAAGTTCCTGTTTTTGTTTTCAGTTTTCAGGTGAGACCATTCAGTTAATCATGAAGAATCCTGCCGTCTTAATACTAGTTTTGGTACTGGGCCCAATCTGTGTACTCTCGTATGTTCCCACGGACAATAACTCATTACCACGACCAAAGCATGTGGAGTTATTAGTGAACTATGTGGAACAAGTTTCCAGATTTACTAAGTTGTGTGTGGAACAAGTTAAAGCCGGCACTTTGAAAGATAAAGACGTTTTGCTGCCCTATACCCAAGCCGAAAAAGTTCGCGATGAATGTATCAAGAAGAAGCAAGCAGCTATTGAGAGTAAATACAAAGACTTCTACGCCAAGATGGCAACCATAGACAGGCAAACGAACGAAACTATTGATGCCACCGTGCCCAACTCGGCGAAGTATAGGAAAGACTGCATAAGAGGGGTACTTTCGGAAACATACGGAGCGAGAGCATTGGCGATTTTGTACGATCCCAGTTTACTGAAAGCATATCAACAAATTGGAGACGAGCAGTTGAAAGGTGCTCAAGAATGTAATGTTGTGTTTGAGAGTTACCTCAAGAATTATCCATCAGTTTGGAAACTTTGGGAACAATCAAAAAAAGTCTGAAGGAGGAATAATGTTCAATTCAGAAAAAAAAGTACTGTTAGCCTATAATGCTACATACCGCTTCATTAAAATAAATAAATAGACTGTGCGCATAAGTGTTTTGTTTCATTTTTGAAGACGTTGTTCACAACAATAACATTCCAAAAGACAAACTCACGCTCAAATTCAAAAAGAAACAAATCCTACCGAATTTGCGAATTTTCGACAAGCTGCTTGACTAAAGATGGTAAAAATAGTCCGTCTGTCCTCTTCAGGCCACTTCAAAAAGCTTATTTACATTATGTACATTATTTACAATGTCCGACGTGCAATCCCTGGCAATCCACCATGAAACATCCCGTGGTTCTGTGCTTATGAACCTACACGGCCCCTCAAACCCTTCAATCCAGCATCTTAACAGCAGAGAACTTAGCTAGCGCCTTGCAAAAAAGTGGCATAGTGAAAAGCAGCGAGTGCCGCCTCGTAAATACGGGGGGCTACGAGTCGCGTCGTAGTCGTCTGCTATTTCCACGACGACCGATGCACGTCGGTCATTGTAAATAACGTAAATAATGTAAATAAGCTTCTTGAGGTGGCCTGAAGAAGACAGGCGGACTATTTTTACCATCTTTAGTCAAGACGCCATTCGAAAATTCGCAAATTCGGCAGGATTTGTTTCTTTTTGAATTTGAGCGTGATTTTGTCTTCTGGAATTTTTCGGACATTCAAAGTAGGAGGGTTCGTTTGTTCAACAATGATATTAATATATTAATATATATATATATATTATATTTATATTAATGGTTCGTTTGCGCACGAGAATTTCAGAAAATTGGACAGGAGGAGGAGGCGGCGGAGCGGCTAACAATGTCAAAATGTTACAATGCTGCAACATGTAACAATAGGTTAACAGTAGCGAGGCGCACAATATCGGATTATAGGTCACTCGAACAGGATGCAACAATGGTTGGGTGCCGGGGCACTAATATTGTCGTTGTTTGAGTTAGCTAGCTCGTAGTGGAGAACCAAAATTAAATGGTGTTGACCATTTTCCTTAAATCTTCAATTTTAAACCGTAGGGTGCAAAGTCTTAAATTTTGAGGCCTGGGCGGCCGACATGCTGAGTGACTTATTTACTTTTTCAATGCGGGCTTCGGGAAGCCAGTTGAATTGTTTCCGCCATTGTTGCTACGATACTGAAACAATAAGAATTAACAACTCATCTAGATGACGCATGCTAAATCCAGAAATACGCTAATGCGTTGCCATCAAATAATAATCATGGAACGAACCTTCGGCGGAACCTAAACATAAGTATCCATTTCTAATGTTCCGTTTTTCCGAAAACAAAAATCGGTGGACACTTGACACATATAAAATGAAAGCGAAAAAAGCCAACAAATTAACTGAGCAAAAAAAAAAACCCGCAATTTGTACTCCAATTCGCAAAACATAAACCCACAAACACACACAAAATAGACGCAATAAACAGCAGAACGCTACAAAATTGAAAGATAAAAATGCATACACAAAATGAACACAAATTATAGTTCGTTGCTTTCGAGTGAACTCTAATCCGTTTTTATTCATGTACCTTCAGGGCCGTAAGTATGGGGATACGAGCTCTAATGTTTTTTTTTTCTGAATGGGGAAGCCGTTTTTTGCTCAGTTAATTCAGTAAGCTAACACGGATCCCTTTGTAGCCATGAACTAGCCTACTTTGCGGGGGGGGGGGGGGGTTTACATTTTTCAAAACTTGGACAGTCAAATTTATATAGTGCACGGGGAAGGGGGGGGGGGAGAGGTAAACGGTTCTAAGGCGCCTCAAAATTGTATAAATCCAGAAGTCTGGTAGTGCAGATGTACTGAGTCTAATAGTCGTACTGAGTCGTACCGGGTTCAAGGCAAGGAAACCAGGGAGACACCCCAAAAAATATTGGAGAAAGAAATGCTAACTAGCGGACAACTTCTGTGATAAGAAATTACTCTAAACAAGAAATTTATTGCTGCCATAATATTCTTATCTACCCCAAAACATAACATGTAAAGGATTCCCGCCAAGTTTATCGGCCGTGTGAAGTCGTGATATCAAACGCCAAGCTCTTTCGCCAAGCTAATCCCAACGAGTAATATTTCGAAGGCTATACGATATATACGAAAATTGCTTACCGCGCAATTTTTATTTATTTCATTTAACGTTTGAAATCTTAGTCGGTGGGGTTAGCTTGGCGTTTGATATCACGACTTCACACAACCGTAAAGCTTGGCGGGAATCCATAACAAGTTTTGTTTTGGGATAGATTAGCCGATATTTTTGGTCCAAATTGATGAAATCCATTTGTTTTTCTTAGCCATTATGAGATGGAAATAACAACATAGTTTTCTGGTCCATTTCAGTCACCTTTTTTCATATGATATGAAAAAAGCTGACTAGCATTATTCGCTGATTGGCATTGTTTTAACGTTTTGTGTTGTTATGAAAATTGCTCAAGAAGCTGCTTATACAAACGAAACTATCTATTAGAAAACAAAAACGAACTCGCGTTATGCATAAAGTAAGATTTAACTGATTCAAAGTTAAAACAGCAAAGGAACACAAATAAACTTTCTTGTTGGGTTTCGGATGTTGCAGTGTTGCTGTACTGTTTAATCCGCGTGAAACCTTCCCGCTGTACTCAAAGGTTTTTACCATTTTTAGTTTTGAACACGATTTATCAGCTATAATTGGTGCATTCTGTTGGCTAAACGACATCGCTGGAAAATGTTTAAAAACTAATCGTCTTATTGGGCTTAGCACAGCTCTACAGGTAATTCAGAGTTCGTGCGAGTCCAAAAACCTGGAAATGTCGTGGAAAGTAATAATGAAAATGATAATGTATCACCAGCAGGGTGATGAATGGAAAGTATAGAAGACGTGACTGAAGAACACTGAAAAAATTTAGCCAAGAAAGTAGACGAATGTGTGACTTACTATTTCGGGCATGAAAAATTTTGAAATTTGGACTCTGGCTTTAATTGTAGTTGCGTGTATGATAGTTGAATACAGCAGTAAGGTTTACGTGGACTAAACAGTACAGCCACATTGCATTATCTGAAACCTTACAGTAAAGTTTATTTATGTTCCTTTGCTGTTTTGACTTCAGATCAGTTAAACCTTACCTTAAATATCAAAGGAGTTCGTTTTTGTTTTCTAATTCGTACTACTTTGGCGTACCATGCAGTTTAGATTAGCTTGTTTTAATATTTTGTATCTTTATCGATTAACACAGTCATTATCTTTAGTCTACGTCTTGCATATGGCGTTTGCTGATTGGCATTGTTGTATAATAACAATGTTTAAAACCATGTAAAACAACCGATTTTGTCGTTTAGAAGCCCCTAACCCGTAAACCACTTGACCAATTAGAAGAGGCCATATGAAAAGGGCACACCTCCAGAGCAATACCTGTAAGCGTATTCCGCATCTTTAAGCTGCCAATAGCCTTTCTTGATCTATTCAAGTAGGCTGGGCGCATTCCTTTTGTCACACATAATATCCATTCACGTTTTTCACATCTTAGAAATGTTGGAAATCATGCATTTAATTAGAGGGTGAATACATATCTCAACTTAATCTCTGCATCCCTTTAAATGCATCTTCTGTAGCTTATTAACTGCATCTGCTTAATTGATGCTGTGTTTTCAGTCCTTTCACTGCATCTGTCCAAGTAGTAATTAGTTTAGCTTCTACTTGTTTCTGCGAAAGAGTGAATCAGAAGGGTGTTTTGTGGTGGGAAGCTTCTTAAGTTTGCCTGGATTTTAAAACGGATCTGTAACCAGTTGTAACGTTCCTTTAATTCCAGATAACTTAATTAATTGATGAGTATAGCTGTACAGCGTGAATGAACAAATGATTTTACGATCAAATTCTAGAATGCAGCAAGGTTATAGTGTATAGCCCAATTTCCTTTTGCGTGATGTTGAATTCTCAGTGACTCTTTAGCCACATATTCTCCTGTTGAAGTTTTAAGTTTGTTTATCGTATTATATTCTGACCAAGATAGTCGTAGAGCTTTCGAGAATTAAATTATCGAACTTGTGGATTCCTTCATTGTCTCCAGGAACAACCTTTTTCATGTTTGAACTCTTCATATCCACAAATTAATCAGATTCTGACATTTATTCTCTTTAATGCTTTAACTGCATTTTTGGAGCTCTTTAGCTGCATCTGCTTTGCTGGTAGTGGGTCATCACCCCTTTTGCTATCTTGTTTAAGTTTTCCAATAGTCATTTGTTTGCAGCTTTAATTCTGCTGCAATGCTGGTCTAAATACGCCCGATTTGTCGAAGTATGTGAAAATAACCTATATGAAAATAACCTATGTTCTGACGTACCCACGTTGCTTAAAGGGCGATTACATCCATTTTGACATGCATGTTTGACTTTTGGATCACTTATACAATAACTAAACACAAGAATTGCGGTAAGAATACGTTACGTTCGTCCGATATAACAATTTAATTACTGCATCACCAAAACACGACACGGAGGTCGCCATTGTTTTGCTGGAACGCGCACAAATGAATGCCGACAGACGGATCTCTTCGATTTCGACTCGCAGTCGATTGAGATAGCTTCATTGACTGTGAGGAGCTCAAGCATCTGACGGCCTTAGCTGGCTACTACACTGCCGGCCAGCTAAGGCCGTCAGACGCTTGAGCTCCTCACAGTCAATACAGTTATCTCAGTCGGCTGCGAGTCGAAATCGAAAAGTGAAATCTGTAGGCATTAATTTCTGAGCGTTCCAGCAAAACAATGGCGATCTCCGTGTCGTGTGTTGGTGATGCAGTAATTAAATTGTTATATTGGACCTAAGTAACGTATTCTTACTGCTATTCTTGTGTTTAGTTATTGTGTAAGTGCTCCAAAAGTCAAACATGCATGTCAAAATGGATGCAAATGCCCTTTAATTATTCAATACCCATATCGGGAAAAAAAGCTGTCTCTTGCTGATTGGAGCGAATAACATTCATGTACGATATTTGTCGTTCTTTTCTCTTCAATTACATTTCATTCGGTAAAGGAAAAGTGTAATAGTTTATTACTGATGTAATTTGTTTTTACTGAAAGTGACGCGAAAAGGTCAGGGCCTCGTATCAGCGATTCCTTGTCAAACAGGAAGGATAACATGCGCTCGCGTGTCACTTTTCAGTCTCAATAATTTTCTTCTAAAGGAAAGAGGAAAACACGCCAAACAACGAAAAATCACACACTACAAATAACGTATTATAGCAAGCCACCTTTATGCACTTACGTTTCGTCGGAGTGGCATGACCCGGATTCGAACTGGCAACCCAATTCGTCCCCAGATCACTGACAAGCGGCTTGATCGCTATGGCCGCTCCTTCACTGGCATAAAGATGACTCGCTAAACCAGTTATTAAGATCACAGCGGGTTCAGTGCTATGTTTTGCAATAAAGGTGCTATGTTAGTGATCTGGGGACGAATTAGGTTGCCAGTTCGAATCCGGGTCATGCCACTCCGATTAAACGTCAGTGCATAAAGGTGGCTTACTGTACTACGGTTTTTCTAGTGTATGATTTTCGCTGTTTGGCTCGTTTTCCTCTTTCCTTGATATAATTTACAGCGAATTGTCTATATTTATTTAACTTTTCTTCCAGCTTCGAGCTTCACCTACTTCTTCACCATCGTGCCTCATCGTACGAGATCTATCGTAAGTAATTTGTTGGTAAAATTATGATTTCTAAACCATGTTAATGTTATTTTACCCTGTCTCGTTCTGGTTCGTGATCTTATACATCTAGTTTTCGAACGTGATCGTAATGATTTTTGTGACTAACCTTCTTTAAAATTATGTTGTGTAGAATTTTCACCTAATAATGCTGCAGTTCAATAACCTTCCTGACAGCCAGCAGCACTGAAACGTTTTTAAACCTAGTTTAAACTAGGGATGTGCCGATGTAGCTTTTTTTGCCGATGTACCAATACCGATTACTGTTAAAACGGAATGCCGATAACTGCCGATATTGACTGCCGATATAACACTAAATAATGATTATTTTGCAAAAAATGAAAGTGTGATGTAGTTTCTGCTGCCGATAAACTGCAAGTAAAAAACTTGTATTTAATGTAACCTCATAAAAATATTAAAGAAAATTAAAAAAATTCGTAATACAAAGCTTTCTTCCCTGCAGCTATTTTCCCCAGATCTTACCCCACAAAAAAAAAAGTCCATGCAGCCAAACATTTTCTGCACAATTGTAAAGATGTGAAAATGTTGATATTAATTAATCACCAGACGAGCACTTTATGATATATTAGTTCTAAAATACCGGCAAGCAGCAGTTTTTCTTATCTGTTTGCAAGCCACGTTTGTTGACAAATATAAGTTAAATGGTTTTTTATATATAACTTCAAAACGGGTGGAGTTAATGACTTCTGGTTTGCACCATTGGAACGCTGGCGAAAGAAGGGTTAAAATGGTGTATTTGAACGTCAAAATCGGCCAATATTTAGCGAAGTTATCGTCGTTTTAGTATACATCTAAAAAAAAAAAAGTGCGGCTTATATGTGATCCAATACGGTATATCGGCACATCGGAGGTGTACATTGGCGGTACCGATATATCGGTTGCCTCCGATAACTGGCCATACCGATATGAATCCGATAATCGGCACATCCCTAGTTTAAACGCAGGGTAATTGTTTGGAAACCTTACTATTCAAGCTATCGACTTAATTCACCTACCCATCGATTCCTTTTGTCGTAAAACGTGCGAAAATCGTAACGAAAACGTGCGCAAACGCTTATTTTTTTGTTTTAATTATTAAAACACGTTAAAACGCTACGCACAACTGTCGTACCGCCATCGCGATGCTTCGAGGTGGAGGGGCAACAAGAAAACCTGATTACGCACCCCTGCGTAAACGGAAATTATCTCGTTCCCGGTAGCAGACGAACTGCCTGAAGTATACGAAAAATTGGTTGGTGTATATCGATATTTGCGGCCGGAATCACAGACCGCAGGGGCGCGCTTCGCGCGCATTATTATATACATCGAGATTGGTGTAATCAGAAAAAGTATGACGCAAGCATTTGTGAAACAAGGAAGTAGCATAATTTGTTCCTTGTTTCAGAAATGCTTGCGTCATACTATTTCTGATTACACCAATTCTCGATGTATATGATAATGCGCGCGAAGCACGCCCCTGCGGCCTGTAAATCCGGCCACAAATATCACCGTCTGCCTAAAGAGATAACTTTTGTTTAGTAACGTTCTGATCGAAATCAGCTTTTATATGTTGCGGTATCATCGCGTTGAATGGCGGCTGCTTCTAACTTGTTGTGAGTAGCGTTTTAACGTGTTTTAATAATTTAAAAAAAAATTAATAAACGCTTGCGCACGCTTTCGTTATGATTTTCGCACGTTTTACGACAATAGGAATCGATGGGTAGGTGAATTAGGTCGATAGCGTGAATAGTAAGGTTTCCAAACAATTACCAAACGCAGTTCTCCCATGATTCTGGAAGTTGCCGTCTCTTATCGCTGCTTTCATAAATAGGATTCTGAGGATGTTGATCATTCCAGGAAACAGGAAGTGATGTCCTCAGCTTCACTTCGACATAAACACAATAAAATATTCCGCAAGTGTTGATTTGAAAGTTGTAGGAAATCATTAAACACTTCCTAATCAAAGAATAATAATAATAACGGAACGGTAATATGACGAAAGCTAATGTCACGCTCAAAAGCATTTACACTACAAGCGAACCTCAGCGTGTGGACGAGCTATCCTAAAAAAAAAACAATGTTTTTTTTTTTTTATTATCGCTATATGATGTTTATGACCGTGTCATAATATATGATATATAATAGGTTTTCAATTTATTAAAAAAAAAGAATATTCTTTTGTAAGATGAAACTTCATCATTTGTTTTCTGATAACGAACTATATTTGTTACTGATTCGTACATATTGTTTGTAATTACAGCGATGCATCGGCTTTCATTTTTGTTTTCAATAAAATTCTCTTGCAGAAACATAAAATCTAGCGAAGCTTGACGTGTTTTACCTTATGTAAGCTTTTAATAGAAGATGTATGATGCATGAGCATTTCCGGTTAACGTTTCTGTGTACGTACGTCATAACCAGGTGTTGTGGAACGTTTACGTAACACGTTTATTTGCCGTACCTACCGTTCGGCTATCAACTTGGCCATTCATAGTGCGTTTTATAATTTCGTAATTATTTCTTGCGTAAGTAAACATCCTAATGCACCCACATTCTCCTATATTACCTGATACAAATTATTCTATTTGATTGGCTGAGTGAGCCATGCTGTCAAGATCTCGTTCGGTACTCGACTGAGTTAGTTTGCGGGTTTTTGTTGGTGTGATAACTCACGCAGTTATGCTTTGATTTTGAAGGAATTTCGTGATTTGGAAGATGATCCCTTTCTTTCGGTGAATATTCCTATTTTTGTCGGACATTGCGTTCAAGCGCCAGAACGCGCGACATTTAACTCTCTCAGTATTACGTTACAATAGCCTTAGTAGCCATTTTATCTCTGTAGATTTCTATACTATAACTTTAAGAACGTATACTAGTGAGTTGTTATTTGTTTGTTTGTTTGTTTGTTTGTTTATTGAGAGCCAAAAAATACCTTAAGTCATACGCTCTACACTAAACGAACCTTAACCTAACTTATACCTAATCCAAATAGACCGGAAATACCGTGAAGAACCGGCCTCCGGGGCAAGGAACAAGATTGAACCGAACTAGCCAACAGACCATTACCCTTCCTCTCCCCCTCCGACGCCCGGCAAAGACGTCCTGTATGCAAACAAAACAAAAACTCGAGGAAAACAAAGAGGACTAGGAATATGGAACCAAATTACCCAAGGTGACCCGTTGCCTTGCAGAAACCCACCACGACACGTAGGGCGTGCCCAGCATTCACATTATGGGGAGGCACACCCAAAATCTCCCTCAAAGGAACACGCCCTTCACTCAGTGGGAGGCGACGATGACTGACCCACAGGGGGCAGGAAACCAAGTAATGGCGTACCGACTCCAACTGAGCCACAGGCATACACCGGTAAGAAGCTCCACCCGAGCCGGTGCTGGTGGGCACGCAACTGAACATGCCCCGTGCGCAACCTGGAGAGGAGACTAAGTTGCTTCCCTTCTGGGCAGACTCTCAAAAATGGCTGGCGCCGAGACAATGGGGTGTAGGTCAAACATGACACTCCCAGTTGTGGCAGACTCCCACCTGTACTGCCACAGATCCTGGCAGTAGGAGGAAACAACAGGGTGCAAGTTCTTTATGTCCCACCGAGAAACGTACCTGGTTGACCTGGTTGTTATTTGTGTAGTTTATAGGTAACAATACGATTGTAACAATGTCACGGATAATTTATTGACTATTGGAGTACCGACAACTCTGCACCGACAATGTATTTCCCTAAATTCTCTACCCGTTATTGTTGATCAATTTTTGATTCACAGCTGTTGTATTGCTGGTTTAATGAAAACCTATTGTTGAGCCGTATTCTTGTTGTATTCTTGTTCTTGTGCCGGTTCTCGTCAGATCCCCGAAGTTAACCAGCATTGGGCTGGTGGGTGACCGCCTGATCTGGCTGTTGCAGACAGGGCCTTTGGGCTTCGGGCAGATGACCAGGAGTGGTTAACGCTCGTTAAACCCTTTGAAACCCTTTTTTTGTTCCGTTTCTTCGCTTACTGTTGTCCCTATTCTTCCATGATGTATTTATTTATTTTTCTTCAAGAAATTCTCGACGGAGTAACACATACGAATTACGTCCACTGATAAGCAGTGAGGGCATTACCGTGTCACGGTATATATGTCAGTTTCACCATCTGATCAGAGTTAGACTAGTTTAGTTCTGAACAAATGAATTACCATGCTGGACTAATATAAAACGGAGAACTCGTGCCGATGTCGTGTCGTACATCAAGCTCGAACGATTCGGACGGAGCACCGCATTCAAGGAATCGAAGAAAGAATGTTAAGCAACAAGACGTAATAGAGGTAAGGGTGCTGAACTGAAGCAAGGACATGCAAACCTGTACCCCCTTACCTACTACGTTGCCTGAAATAAAGCTACAAGATCGTAACTGTTTGTGATGTATGTAATCTGACGAATCAACTTGGCTATTCTGGACGGCGGACCTCTGAGAAACCACAATAGTTACAGCACATACGATTTTCGTAGGCCCGTCGACGATTTAAAACCACACTCTACTACAAAAATCGTAATGGTCAAACGTCACCTGGCATTGTGGACTAACATCGACGATACAGGCGGGCATGACCAGATGTAGGAAAATCATCTCTACGATTTACAGACATCTCTACAAGTCGGCAAAGTCGGCGCATATCGCTTTCATAACTTTCCACAATTTTACGTCGGGTATGAACCGATGAAGATGCGAACATGAACCTGCTTTAAAAATAACATGGTATGCTGCTCGAGTCGAGTGTAGTCTGTAGGAGTCTAACATGCTAACAAACATGCATAATCGAACTTTCTACAGGTAAATCTGAAAGTATGAAACCAGTCAACAATTTCCGGTCCAAAAAAAAACAAAACAGATTAGAAGTATGTTTAAGGCCAAACACATGCAATAGTGTCTGCGTGTACACTGTTTACCCCTGTTCTTAATGATGATTAGTGTTCTCGAAGGAATGTGTATCACGTGACTATAAATATGGCACCCAGGAGCACCTAAAAATAATGTGTAAGCCAGACAGTCTTCCAAGGAGAGCAAGTCTTTTGACAGATCAAACAGTAAAACTTCTCAATAATTATGGTTAGAAGGGTATAGTGTCCGCGGCCTATCTTGAGTTTGCTGCAGAAGGAACACAGATAATCGATTGTACGTTTTTAGTAGAAGAGTGCCTTGCTGATATCCAAGATGGTAACAAAAACGATAGTGTCCATCGATTAAAGCTGCCTCCTCCAGGAAGAAGTAGCCGCTCATAAAATACTTGCAGGACTCAACATACGCCGCGCACACAATAATTACATTGACAATTCAGATTTGAGTCAAGATTCTAGCTTTGCAGCGTCGGCAAACAGTATGCCTGTCAATTAATTAGCCTATATTAAAAGTTCTAAATGAAATATTGTTGCTACTTTAAACGGAATGACCTGACTTTTGAAATTGATTCTGATTGTGACGTTACCATTTTACCAGCTAAACGTAGAGAAAGTATTTTTCATACAGTAAGTTAGAGGCTACCCCCTACCACTCTACGATAAGATTTCGATTTGGAGTTTGGTTAACATCTCTGTAATGATGGGGCGCAGTGGCTCCACACAATACCACCTTGTTTTCTTGTTGTTGTTGTTTAACTTTTTAAAAAATGAAGCCAACTTACTTTTGTTTCGAAATATAAAGGTATTGTTTTGACTCGTACAATGAGTGTTGCTTTTTAGTGTACTCCTTTAACTGAGGTCGGCGCTAATGACGCGCTATTAACCTCGGTTCCTTCCCCCCCCCCCCTATAACTTTGAAACTTGGTTTGGGGTAAGTGGCCAAGCCTCTTTGATTAATCTGAATGTCACTTACAATCATCTGTCTGATCCAGGGCTGATCAGAGGGGGAAGCAAGTATGGCTTCTATCCCCAGGCCCTTGCTTCAAGGGGCGCCATACCAAATAATATCAGGCTAAAAAATAAAAATGCATAAAGGGTGTTCAGTTTGTTCAGTTGCACACTGATTCGATAGGCCCTACGAAGGGCCCTGCCTGCAGTCGTACTAGCTGACACGGATGCAGACTGATTCAATGAAAAATCAAAAAAATCAAAATAAAAGGTGGGGGGGGGGGGGCTCATTTTATTGACGGGACCAAAGCAATTGAATTCCACAGAAAGGTGTGAATGGCCCCCAGAAAATTTTCAGTCCTAAGCCCCATCGGACCTATGGGCGGCAATATTGCAGCTGACCAGTCGGCCTTGTTTGGGTCATGCTTCATTGTACACTGGTCAAAATTACAGCACTGCTGACAATTAACGACTGCGAAAATACCTTTTCCCCCCAGTGCATTAGTACTCTTCCGTAGCCTTTTTTAATAATGAAGACACTTTATTTCCACAAGAGGAAATGCGAGAGGGAAGGGATATCAAATTTATACTACTAACTCCCCACCGCAAGACATTAAAAAAAAAAAAAACGGTACAGTTCCCAGAAAAAGAGCCACCAGACAATATGAAAATGCATAAAAACATACTAATATAACATCAAAACAAATTAGAGGGAGGAAAAAAAAAGGGCACCCAAGTCAAAAAATCCTGAACAACAATTAATGAAGGACAGTGTTCAGGTCTTGTCGCAAATCTTGTTTACGTGCATGATTTCTGGGGCCAATGGCCAATCTTAGTCTTGTGTGGCTGATCTTACACAGGTGGACATTATCTATGTCTTGCAATTTTATTTTCGTTTCCTGTCTCTAGAACCTTCTAGAACTTTTCATTACCCATAATACCATTGCTATTTTGCGGTTGTCTGGAGGTATTTTGCGGTAAACATCATCCGACGACTTCTCGATATTTTATTCAAGTCCTTGGTCGGCCGTGGGGTTCCATGTGGTGCCCACTTGGCTGGTAGCCGCCATTCTAGCCACTCGGCTGTGCTTGCTCACGTTGTTTGGGGTCTCCGTAGAAGCCCCTCCCCAAACATTGTTATGAGAATGTGCTGGAGAACATCTATTTTTTTCTTCTGCTTAATAGTGATCTGCCAAAATCATTTCATGACAAAAATGAAACCAAATTTACGAAACATTTTTTTTTTGAAAAAGGAAAGTCTAAATAATTGGTTTCCACAATCATTTTAACATTTCGTTTATGTGACCTTTATTAGTTTTTCTTTATAAAGGATATAAAAATGATGCCTTGACGTGATCGGATTTTTTAGTTGCTGCTCGTCTGAATTTGGATTTTGCATGTCTGTCTGTGAGTGTGTTTGGCTGTCTGAGAAAAATTGGAATAAAACTCGAATATATCCGAAATTTAATCCGGATAAAATTTTATCTGGATAAAATTGGGATACTACAAATTGGTATAAAACCGATTATAAAACCCGGTTCTCCCCCAATTTTTATATTTTTGTGTTTTAACTTTATGAACAAGACACATAATTAAATGCCGAAAATTAAAATATTCGTCTGCTTTTGTGATTTGCAAGTATTTTTACTGTGTCAGACGGCACCAATCACCTTAATCTACTTGCACTTGCAATGTAAATCAACTCAATCGTTCATTTCCTTTACAACATGAACAATTTTAACAACGTTGTTTGTGTTAATTAAAATGTTCCGTCCTGGGTTATTACTTTTTTTTCCCACAGCTAAATAATGATTAAAGGCCAATGTAATTGGCTGTTAAAATAAATCTGCTACCGTCGCCACGTACAAGACACATCTCACAAAACATTGTATAGACAAATAAACGACACTTGTTAAAATAATGTTTATGCAGTACGAGACAGAACACGCAAAACACAAATTGTATGAGGTCCCATTACGGTTCACTGGCGAAGGGCTTACAATACGAATTTGTATTACACAATACATAGACTTAGTAATCTGGAAAGGAAGTTGAAAATGATCAATTTCCTCTTCAGCTGAATGTAATGACGCCTACACTTTGATACCGTCGAAAACACCACACGTGAAACGTCATAGGACGTATTTATAGAGAATTACTGGCATATTCAGTCACTAACTTCCACAGGACACCAGCACTAGCACTTTCCGCTGGTAAGTTATCTGTGAATTGGCAATGATCGTACGCCTAGGCAAGAATTTATAGGATTGGGGAGGAGAATTTGTGACTGAGACCCACACTGAAACGTCTTAGAT